>OU015500.1:30889274-30999274 GCA_907164885.2 Dolomedes plantarius
TATGTGTGTGTGTGTGTGTGTGTGTGTGTGTATCTTTTTAGTACATAAAGTGTATAAACTGAAATTAAAGGGATAAATTTAAGGGAATGAAAGAGATAAAAAGCTTACATCCCGTAGAGAAACAAATTTATATAATTTTAATAAATGAATAATTCTTAGTTTATACGTACATTTTTTACAACTAAAATTTGCTATGCAAATGTAATTTAGTAAATAAGTGTTAGAACTGCGTCGCTTCGAACACACAGATTGTTATATTAAAACCACATACTCACAAATTGTTCTTGTTGTGGTTGGTTGGCTGGTTACCATATTACATGATTATACGATAAACGCACGTTTATCGTAACTGATTCCCGTTCCAAGGTCTAACTTGCTAGCCATTTTGCCCTCTTCGGGCGCTGTTGGAGACGGCAAATAAGCTGGAGATGAAACTTTCTTAATTTTCAGCATTATATAGGTTAATAGCTTGAGTATCTTAATTATAATAACTTAATAGCTCCCCACTATCATGTGTAAGCAATTTTCGAAGCATTGTCAAGTGATTTGTAACTCGTCCTGTAGCCAACCCCGTTATTAGCTCATATCTATCTAGTTGTTCTGCTTAATCACCTCTTGAGTACCTTCATAAAACTGCTCCTTTTTTTACTTATCTGTTAACAACGGAATAATATTATCTAGTTTTTCACACACTCAAAGTAACAAAAGTTGCTCTCAGAAGTGTGTTTTCAAAACGCACAGATACAAAAATCCCCAGATACCATGTAAGTATGTAATATATCGACATATTTCAGAACCTTTAGCATAGTACCTAAACAAGTGTTTTAATAATTTTGAAGTTCTGTATAATGCTTAAATGCCGCTCACAACGTATAGTGGTCAGCATCGATAGTTTCCACAAAGTGGATGAATACCATTTAAAGCATAAATGTTCCTTTGGTTCATGTTCATAGGGAACAGTGGTGGTTCACATTTGTAGTATTCCCGTAAAGAATCCGACAAATTAGTGGCGTGGATGGGTGAGTGTCCTGTGTCTCCCATGTTGGATAAAAAAATTGATTTTATAATTTAATATTCAAAAACATTTTTATTTTGCAAATTTAGTTTTCGTGTCTAAGATTTTTACCATAAAATTAGGGTCTTTTGCGGTTTTTCTTCCAACATAAGAATTTATACCAAGAATGTACAATTGAGAGAAATCGTTGAACAAATATCTCCATAAAACGTGCTTCAGATTAATATTAGCGTAAAAATGCCGTATACTGTGATTCGTTTCGAAACCGTTATCATCTTTAAATTGGCTGCTTTTTCACAGTTTCTTCTTTTCCTCTGAAACTTATCAACTTCCGAAAAGAGAAATGAAGGTCTGAATCTACAGCACACTTCATACAGCATGTAAGAGATGAAAAGAGTTTTTAAGTTTTTTCCAAGAAAGTTAAAATGGAAAACTGCAATATACATGGTTGTATCTGTCATCAGTCTTCTTTAAGATTTGTGAGGTATTATCTGACTCTACTATAGCCTTACACATTTAACATTTTACTTTGATATTCTCAATACATTTATGAGGCTAGTAAGAATTCTGACTTTATTCCCTTATTTTATTACTTATAAACCCTGTTTTGTTCCTTAGAAATATCTAGGTATTGATCCTAGCCTAAAATCAACCTTTTGTGCTCAAGTAACTTACTGCTGAAATCGATTCACCAAAGGCGAGAATTCATTTTAACAGAATTAGTCCCACTGAGCTCTCTCTCTTTTTATTTTCAAGAAAGCAGCTCTTATTCTCTTACCAAGTTTTAAATTTTTGAAAGATTACAGTTCCAACATACCCTCTACTATGTTTGCGTCTCAGGCTATGTTCATTTATTTACTTTTTTTCTACTTTTATGCTCTGTAGTCTTGATTCTTTGTGTGCTGAGCAGGGATAGTTTTCTGGGGAAAATGACACTTAAATCTCCACGATGTATTATATACTTTCACTGAAAAATGGTAAAGGAAATTTTTATAGCATTTTGTGAAAGATTAGAGGAAAGACGGCTAAAAGTTTGAAAATGCTTAGAAGTGAGGTTTGTTGTTGAAATAGAAATTCTGTGACTATTTATCTTTAACGGAAGTCAGAATAAGATACTCACTCTGTTGTTTCATGCTGTATTTAATTCAACGCAATCAAACTGCTTTTTCTGGCACTAATTTTATCTGATTTTTAAGTGTCTCGTACAGCTAGCTGATTGAGAGCTCTTCACTAAGGCAAAGTAAAGCATTCTAATTTTTTAAGGAAATAACTATTTAAATGTTTTTAGAAATCTAGCATTCCAATTACAGAAAGATCTGTAACAGGTGCTGAAAAAGTCTAACATTGAAATAGCGAAAAGGCTTTAAATAAAAATTTGAAAAGCATATTTCAAAATTTTCTTTATGATTGATTTAAAAGTCTTCAGATTGAAAGATACTGAATTAAAAAAAATTAAAATGATTTACTGCATAATATCCGCATATCTCTAAAATCTTTTGGAAAAATACTTTCTGTTACAATATGGTTCCTTTCCTACGATGGAATTGTGAATAACGAACTAACAAAGAATATATGGTATATTTATTGCTAATTGCAATCAGCAAGTCTGTTAAACAAGACTGTAAAAAAGTAATCTTATGTAAAAAAGGTTTTTGTGAAAATTTCTAAAGAAAAGAAAAAAAACTGGGATCTTATAATTACAAGCAATAAATCGAAACTTTATAGTTATGAAGCTTCAATTAATTCTAATTATGGAACTTCGTTAACTTGAGCATTGATGCTTACCTAACATCTAGCTTTACACGCTGAGGTCATTTACTCACAGTTGATAAAAAGCTTTTTTTAAATTCAGTCTTAGCCTATATATAACTTTTTGTTTTGAACATACATTTAAATTATATTCCCAGAAAGTTTTCCTACAATTTTCTATAAAAGCGAAAGTTTGCGGACTTTGTTTACAATAAAAAAGTTTATGAAATAAAGGTACAAAATAGTGTTTAAAGTTCGAAAACATCTGTGTTTCATTGAAACCCTGGAGGCATCATAATAATAACTTTAAATTATTTTACACACATGATAATAACTTTAAAATTTAAAAAATAATCAAGCTTTTATGAGCTCGCTAGATATTTACTGTAAATTAGTATTCTAAGAAAAATATTCTTAGTAATTTCTGTATTTCCTACAGTACTGAAAATGATAAGTGAGAAAAGAAATTCATTCTAGTATTTTATAATTTTTAAATTATTATTAATGTTTTTTATGAGACTAATATGTGAATGAAATTCCCTTTTCTATGTTATTTTGACATCACTTTTGAAAACTAGGTCTTTAATTGGTTTTAGGTACACAGAATGATCTTATCTATGAAGGATAAATGAATTAAAATCCGTAAAAGGACCACTAACAATTTTTAAATGTTATATAAATATGCTCTAAAATCACCAGAACGATCCATTTCAGAATAGCCCGAGAGTATAAGAAACCTGTTTAACTTGCATTTGAAATGATGACTGATAACTCACAACACAGAATTGAGATTAATGGCCTTTTCTGAATAAAAACGGTTTTGATGATTCTGAATAGCAAATATTCATGCTAAATAAATAAAGAAGGAACCTCGAAAAAGTAGTCGTTATATATTCATCACAAACAAAGCACCTTTCTACGAAATGATTTATCATTACCTTAAGAAGGTTTAAATTTAATCATAGTTTTAAAATTAAAAAATGCGTAAATATGAAGAAAAAAGTTTTAGCTGATATATTTTTTAGGCGGATATCTTAATAGAATTTGTCTAATACTAGCCGCTGCGCGACCAGCATGGTCGCTTTTAGTTTTATATTTTCTTTTGTAAAACAACTCAACTGAAAGAAACATATATAAGGAATGTTACTATTACCTGTCATCATAAATATACGTTGTTAAGTGGTACTGGGATCTCAGCCAAAAAATTTAAAATCATTACAAATTCTCTATAAGGCTGATTCTAAAACATCGTGATTAAAAAATGTTAATTTCCATTACTTCAGAACAGAGGTAAAGATAAGACTGAGATACCGAACACCAAGGATTTAAAAAATTACATCCCTCTCTGTATGTAATATTTTTCAAAATTAAGATATCTACACTTTATCATTATATAAAATAAGACATTGTTGGAGAAAAAATTTTCACTTAAAAAATGGAGTAAAAATTAAGCAAGTACAAAAATATAGTGTAGATTATATCACCCTCTTTATGTACTATTGTTCCCAATTCAGATATCTACACTTAATCATATCAAATAAAAAATTCTTGGGAAAATTTCTCCAATTATAAAATGGAGTAAAATTTCAGTTATTAATATTTTACTATGTTATACCTTAAACTTCTTGATATACAAAGTTGAGTATTTCAGAAGTAGGAGATACTACAGTGACAGAATCAAAAGAACGGACTCTAGATAAACTTGCATACAACTGTCCATGACTAAACACTGGATTTGATAGGTCTAAATATATTTTGTAAAAAGTTTGTCCTCTTACATACATTTAGAAAAACCGATGGAACAAATGAATAAATTAAAATTACCTCGTGAATAAATTAAAATTATTCACGAGTAAAATAGAGCAAATAAATTGTATCGAATTACGTGCTATCGTCGAGCCACTACACACACGCGATTGGCCGCTAATGTTTACATCTGGCAGTTGCAGCCGTTGCCATTCGGAGTGCAAAAATACCGTCGATTTTTGTGCCGCATACCTAGGAGTTATATATATATAGATTTGAAAAAGGCCTAACTACAGAATCATGTCTCGATAAATCTGAATTGAAACTAGGTTTAAGTGATGGAAAACGGAAACTAGATTTTTAAAACATAGTACAACATTTTCTGGAATTTAACTTTGGATTTTTCGGGAATGGTTAAGGAAGAAAAAACAATCTCAGGTTTATTAATGCTGATCGCTATTGTTACATTAATTAGAATATAAGACCACATCAAACTTTTTGAATTGTATCATACTATAAAAAATATACTAAACAGAGCATTTAATATTACAGCTGAACGCAACAGTATTTATAAGTTATGGACTAACAGGTTTAATCCTTCCGGTCACAAAAAATAAAATGTGACTGTCTCGAAAGATAAATCATAGAAGTCTTTACCGTAATTGATAAGTTTGATTGTAGATTTTAAGAAGCTGTTATCTTATTTCATTATTCTCCTCAAATTTCATGCAACTCTGCAGAATGAATCGCGAAAAAATTATCTTCGCTACTCCAGGCTAGTTCTTTTAATATTAATTAAATGACTTATTAAATTAATGCCAAATACGGTACTCGCAAATAATATAAACTAAAAAATGAATATAACAAAAATTCAATGAAATGAAATCTAATGAAGTTGTAACTAAATATTAATTTTATTAGGTAAATTTTTATCAGTATTAAAATTAGAATTAAAATGTAATGCCAGATAAAAATTTTAATAATGATATGAATAAAAACGAGTTAAAAATTTATTTTAATTAAATTATAAATTTATATTTTTTTCTCTCTTAATTTATATTATTTCCATGCATCCATGTGTACGAAATTAATCTTTTGTGATAAATCCTGTGGATACACATACAAATTTTAAAGCTATATTGTAAATAACCAAAATAAATTATACTTCGACTTTAAGTCAAGCATTAACGTAAAAGAAAGAGAAATGCTTAAGTAATAATTTATGAATCTTCAAGAAATGATAAAATTAGTTAGTTAAGAGCAAAAAGGGAATGTTAAATTGTTCTTCTTTTAATTTTAATAAAATTAAATTAAAATAATAATTATATTTGAATTTTCCTACTGTTCTGATTGAAAGTATACTAGCACGGTCTAAGGAAAATCCTCAAATGTATAAATGAGCAATAAAAAGTTTATCGTTATGGTTTTCAACAAAAGTTATACATTTAAGCACAGGAAACTTTTTTATGTAAATTTAAAAATTTTATACAATTTAAGAATTCTAATCCAGTAGTTTCATACTGTTAGAAAGCATATTGTTAGAATATTATTGTTAGAATATTGTTAGAATTCACGTAAAATAAAACTGGATCATTTAAACTTATATATTCTCAGACTAAAATATGCTGCTATCATTTGTTCAGACAAGAGAGTGTTGTAGATCAGTGGGTGCAAACTTTTTTCGACTTCGACCTTTTTTCTGTAAAATAAAAAATCTCCAGACCCCCAATGAAAATATTTTTGATAGTAGCATTTAAAAGAATAGCAAAATGTAACAAGAAGAAATATTTTGACAATCTGTTTTAAAAATCGATGAACTGTAGATTTAGGGTGTATATCTACTCAGCAAAATAACAAATAAAAAATGTCTTGGTCACCACTTAATGCAAACTTTTTTCGACTTCGACGCTTTTTCTTTAAATAAAAAATCTCTCGACCCCAATGAAAAATTTTTTGATCGTAGCATTTAAAAAAATAGCAAAATGTTAACAACAAGAAATAAGCAAATTTTGACAATCTGTTTTAAAAATCTTTGAACTTTAGATTTAGGGTGTATATCTACTCAGCAAAATAATGAAATGAATAATGTCACGGTCACCATCTGCACTTGTTTTTGTTAAATCTCATGCGACAAAAACTTTATATTAAAAAGTAATATATATTTGCATTTCATTTAGGTAAAAATTAACAATCATTAAAAGAGCAAGATTTCAAAATTATAAGCTTCTTATTAAATCAAATAATTCAATTTGATATACACTCAAATCTGTCTTTGAGCAGTGGATAGGGATCGCATAAAAAATGCATAAAAAATCGCAGAAATTTTTTTTTCAAATAACTTAAAATTCCCATTTGGTTACTTTCTTATTTAATTTAGTTAATGTCTTACTTTTTATTACTTTTTATTCATATTATGTATTTTCAAGGGTATTTTTTACATATAGCACACACAAAAGATCGTTCTAAAACAATAGCACAAAAAAATCGCACACACAAAAAAATTGTTTCAAATAACTTAAAATTCCCATTTGGATATTTTCTTATTTAATTTAGTTAATGACTTACTTTTATTACTTTTCATTCATATTATGTATTTTCATGGGCATTTTTTGCATATAGCACACACAAAAAAATCGTTCTAAATCAATATCACATAAAAAATCGCACACACAAAAAAATTGTTTCAAATAACTTAAAATTCCCATTTGGATATTTTCTTATTTAATTTAGTTAATGACTTACTTTTATTACTTTTCATTCATATTATGTATTTTCATGGGCATTTTTTACATATAGCACACACACAAAAATCGTTCTAAATCAATAGCACAAAAAAATCGCACACACAAAAAAATTGTTTCAAATAACTTAAAATTCCCATTTGGCTATTTTCTTATTTAATTTAGTTAATGACTTACTTTTATTACTTTTCATTCATATTATGTATTTTCATGGGCATTTTTTACATATAGCACACACAAAAAAATCGTTCTAAATCAATGGCACAAAAAAATCACACACAAAAAAAAATTGTTTCAAATAACTTAAAGTTCCTATTTGGTTATTTACTTATTTCATTTAGTTAATGTCTTACTTTTTATTACTTTTTATTCATATTATGTATTTTCATGGGCCTTTTTTTACATATACCACGAAAAAATGTGCTAAAACAATAGCACATAAAAAATCGCACAAAAATTGTTTCAAATAACTTAAAATTCCCATTTGGTTAATATCTTATTTACTTAATGTCTTACTTTTTATTACTTTTATTCATATCATGTATTTTTATGGGCATTTTTTTTACATATACCACACACAAAAAAAATCGTGCTAAAACAGTAGCACAAAAAAAAAATGCACAAAAAATTGTTTCAACTAACGTAAAATTCCAATTTGGTTCATTTCTTATTTAATTTAGTGAATGTCTTACTTTTTATTACTTTTATTCATATCATGTATTTTCATTGGCATTTTTTACATATACCACTCAAACAAAAAAAGCGTGCTAAAACAGTAGCACAAAAAAATTCGCACAAAAAATTGTTTCAAATAACGTAAAATTCCCATTTGGTTCATTTCTTATTTAATTTAGCGAATGTCTTACTTTCTATTACTTTTTATTAATTTTATGTATTTTCATGGGCATTTTTTTACATATACCACACAAAAAAAATCGTGCTAAAACAATAGCACAAAAAAATCGAATAAACAAAGGCCTCACAAGCGCAGGTGTGAGTGTAAAATTAAAGTGTCCGTGACCCCCATTTGGGTAGTGTCCCACCGTTTGCGTAACACTGGTACAGACTGTAGAGTAGTAATCCTTCCCCATCCCTACAGCCTAAACAGAAAATAGTCAAAATTGGGATGTCTAGGAAGATTGCCTTCATGAAACGCTGCTAAATTTAAGATTAACAGGATCATTACAAAGTAATTATTTCATTCTTTAATGGATAGATATGGTAAAAATATAATTAAAAATCTAAAAATGTGACATCTAATAAGAATGTTGCTATAGTATGTATATTGGTAGTCTTGCTCCAACGAAGTTCCGAAAGAAAACAATATTAGGTAAAAAATATAATTAAGGATCTGAAAAACTGGCATCTAAGAAGTATGTTGCTATAATATGTACACTGGAAAATTTGGTCCGACAAAATTCCAAAAGAAAATTACATTTCCGAATTTTCTCATTTCCTTTTATAATTAAAGCTGTAAAAATTCATGAAAATACGGATATGTAAATAGATCGTACTCCAATACCCGAGGGTAGGATATAATAAAAAAAAACTACTTCCAAAACGCAGAAGTGTACAATGTGACAGCGTTAGAGACCTATCTATCTATTTGTTATAGGCGAACGCATCCTCAAAACCAAAAACAAATTATAGAACTTTCTATCCTCGTCCAAATTAAATTTTAACTACACAAGATACTTTTCGGAGAATTATGGGGATTCTCTTTCAAAATCTCCGGTTCCTTGCTTCTGTAGTAAAGCCAAAAGCAAAACTCGGAGCAAAAAGATAAAACGGGGGTAGGAACAAAATCCAGTCTCAAAACTTGACCTCGGCACATTGACGAAGTTCGGGCAGTAATCCCCAAAGGAAACTTCGAAACGGTCTTTAATTACAAAAACAAGTCAAACTCCGTCGGGCCTTGGGACGGCATTGTCAGCCTTGTAGCAGGGTATTGGACTGGGGTGCGCTGACAATAGAGGCTTTAAAGTAAAACGATCCTAAATTTAGACCCCCAAAACGTGTTTTCACTTCTTTTTTCATTTTTTTTATAATCCCTTCGAACTTAAGCCGATTGAAAACAGTACTTAGGGGCACAGCTTAGAGAGAGAGGATGCCCCACGGATTTTAATCTCTTTTATTTCATCAGTTCTAGTATTGAAACGGTCATCGCGTATTACTTCGAACGCTTCTTTATAAATAAGTTATGTTTTCATTAGTTTTAGGTCAGAATGAGACGGGGACACAGTCTCTACGTAATTTAACATCTTACCTCACTAAGGACGATTTTGTCCTCTAAAGGAAAAGCTCATTACAAAAGAGAAGGGGAAAAGGGCTGCTTCAATATTAACCAAGAGAAATTGCGGTATTAGATATCTAGTGTATAAAAAGGAAATGGTTTTGTAGTATAAGCTGGTTAGTCCGTTCTTGTGGTGAACCGCAAGCTTATTAAGCAGTCAAAATTTATTAAAATTCCCTCCGCCTCTGGGATGACGTTAATGCATTGAGTTCATTAGAGGAGGATTTGTTGGAGAAAAATCGAAACAAGGTAGAGAACTTTTTTACTCGGTTTACATTGTGATTTTAAGATTGAATTTTTATAAAAAAAAGTAGAAGCTGCAACTCCTTTAACTTTTTAAAAGATGATTTTGTGGATAAAAACGTACGTTTTGTTTGCGGTGAAGTAGTCAAGTCGTTGATGTCAGGGGTTCGAAACCTGAAGAGTAAGCAATACAATATTTAAAGTTTTCTTTTTAATTACATCTTCTTTATAGAAAATTAAGTAAAAATATCTCTTATGGTTTCTTGTTCATTTTTATATATCTCCACTGGAATATTATATGTAATTCTACTAATGTATAAACGGTTCAGTATAACTTCTATCGACAATTAGATCTATATTATAATTCCATCAAGGTGGCCTTTTCAAATGTGTAAATTTCATATGATATCGAATACCTTCTGAAGAAACTCGTGAAAATATTACAATTCCTTAAATTTATGGGGTAAATTGCACATATGGGATAGTTTAGTTATTGAAGTGCCATCCTAAAGGTTTTGGGCAAAACACGTGTTAAAATTCCAGGGAAATGATCCGTATAGCAACGAAGGGTTGTTGTACAATAATGGACCTTCGGAAAGAACAATAATGCACCTTCGGAAAGCATATGACAAATACTAAAAAAAAAGTCTTCAATAATCGTTGGGCGTCGTCAAGGGATTAATTAATTTTCTTTAATTATGTGTCAACATCTGCAATTCTTAACCTGAAAAGCTATCGAGAAATATGTGAGTAAAGACAAATAACACCTCCAGTTATTTATTTCATGATTTAATTTACAGAATAATGGCCTTGAGGTTTAAAAAAGAAACTTCAATGTTCAGCCCTAGTCGACGAGTCTTAAAATTTTATACCGTGTTAAGAATTTCACATGACCAATATAAAATATAGATTATAAGACCAAACTCTTCTGTCAAGGCTACCTAGCAGGATATATTCTCCCAGATGCTTTCCTAAAACTCTCAGTAACAACGGGATATATAAGAAAGGTATTTGACCAAGATAATTAATAGATTATGACTTTTTAAAAGGTATGACTTAGAGTTAAGAATTACACAACAGGTTGTTTTTTTCTCTTTTGTACATAAATCCCTTAAGATTAAGATAAAGATAAGTGAATCATTTAAGAATTAAAAAAAATAGATTTAAGTGGAAGTATTCTCCAAAAAATATACGAGTTGACAGATCTGGGTAATCTTGGCTAATATAAAAACTTTCTGAAATAGATTACATTGGTATTCCTTCATCAAGACCACAAAGGGAGATACGACCATACTTAGCATTCCAAACTTTTAGTAATAACCATAGGAGTCTTTTGTCCTCTTATAATAGTAACCCTGATGGTTAAAGTGCCAAGTGTTACCCTACAGTATTGATTGTTAAGTGATAATTGACGATATATTGAATGATCTTAAAATAAATTTGTTCCTATTCTCTATTCTTATCTCTGTATACTCAGTCAGCCTACAATGGCACTTCGTTAGTGTCGTAAATGGAACCTTGGACTATAACATTTCGATACAGGTGATGTCTTTTTACGTACGCGGGCAACATGAGCGAGGGTCATTTATGCTGAGAGTAAAGCCATTTTCTTTACTCGCTTGCATAAATCGATCACAGATCCACTACGCAAAGTGTATAACTCGTGCTTATGAAATAAACCGGTCTTTCTGTGATAAAATTAAAAGCCCTCCAATAAAATGCCTCCTCCACTATGGATGTAACAGATTAAGTGCTCAATATCAGGTGCACCGTTTTGCGTATTGCGTAAAGGCATGTGTTTTTAATGACTATGGAAAAATATTAAGCAGATCACGACTGCTGCAGTTAAAGCTACGTTACCGAGTCAAATTAAGATCTTCAACATAAAAACTTCATGTTCCCTCGAAAGTGAAATAAATAAGCTTTTATCATATCGTATCTATGAAACTACAAGAAATCAGCGTGTTCACAGGTTAGAACTTTCATATGTTTTCCTTGGACGCAGAGAGGAAATTGCCACTGCAAATATTCGATCCCAAGCCAAACTCTAAAAACTTTAAACATTGCGTAAAGAAAATTCTTACTAATGAAAAAAACATGTAAAGAATGTTTAAAGGCTACTACAGACAGAGGCTTTTAAATACTACCGAACGAGGAAAATAGCGTATTCATCCTGTAAAACTACATTTCGTATTACAAAAATTAGCATTTCATAAAACTGGATCTAGAGGCGGATCAATTAGGCTCACTAAGGACGATCTCTCAGGGCCTGTAAAAAATTGGAGGAGGGGGGAAGGACACTGAAAATTACATCCTCACTGTGGATAGTATAAGAAGTACAATGCTTTCATTCTTCATCGCATTTGTTGAAGTCAGTTTACTAATTTTAATAATGGATTACAATCAACTAAATGTAAAAGACACTTTTAATTATTAATATTAAAAAGAGTGTTTGTTAATGAATTGCCTGGATAGCTTTTACAAAACTGTAGTTATCACTAGCATCACTAATGAGGAATGTGAAAATAATAAATGAGTGAACCAAATTTCTTTAAACTCTGTATTTTCTTCAGAATATCACTACAGATACATTAAATTAGATTAATTCAACGCTTTATGAACATTGCCTTTGTCAGTGTAATTAATTTATTCATAATTCTGTATTCCTAATGTAAAAGTGAACTTTTAAACTTACGAACAATAAAATAAGCACCAACATATTGTGACCCAAATATAATCAACACAGTTTTACGTAAACTCGACAAGGGTTCACTTAAAATTTGCAAGAAATTCCATAATTTTCTATCCCTCTTCCTGTTTGAAGATGCGACAGTCCTAAATCTTTTAAACATAGAAATTTGCCTTTGTTCTATTAACGCGAGTTTACCCGGTCCAGTTGATTTTGTAATAATCACAGTTTCTTTCGTGAAAACACGTGGCGAAACAATTTGCTTAAGTAACTACCGTTTCAGGTGCATTAATTGTTGCCATTATCAGGATAATTAGCGCTATTAAGTTAATTACTCTTTTTAAGTCAGATAATTGGAGCTGCAGAAGCTCTTTCGGCTTTTAATTTTTTTCCATTAAACTTTCGTATTTAAGAGCTTTAATTTTTATTTACTCTCTAAAATTACTGCTTAAGAGTTTATAATTTCATGTAAGCTTTAAAGTGGTAGAATTATAAAGCTGAAATAGTAGTCAAAATATGTCTTAAATGTGTACTTTACTTTACCAAGAGAGAGGAAAGAGGGTTCTTGGCTAGGTATGAATGGCACTGAATACCCGATGCTTGTGATCATAATATTGTTAAACTGAAGTTTCAATATCGTAAGTATAATTTTCCTGCTCCCGTTTTTAATGATTTATTTGAGAAACAAAATGCCTACTCACTTGTAAAATCTGGGAAAAGATCCAACCTCACGTATGCTGAGAAAAAAGTTCAAGTTGGATTTCTCATTCAAAGCTACACGAATATGGCATTCCAATATTTTGACCCCACTGCAAGGAGTAGTGGTTTTCATTCAACTAATCTAAGAGGACATTGAAACATAGATGTATAATTTGCTGTAAACACATTTGCGTCATCTTTATGTAGGTGCAAAAGTATTTTAGCCGTTTTCTCGTACCAAAATCTGTACCTATTGTGTCTGTAAAAATCCTATACTTCGAAGTCAAGAGCTCATACATTTGACCACGTCTAAAGTTTACACGGGCAAATAACACGGAGTTTAGCTCAATTCTGCTAGTTGCGTTATAATCGAGAAATTTTCTTCTAAAGATAAGCCACGTTTAAACAAACATTCTTATATTTTCTCACGCAATCGCTAACGATTGGGACAAAGCTTGAAATGGATAACTGTCCTAGTGGACTCTCTTTTGATGTCGCGTCTTTGTGACCAGCATACGCTACATGAAATCTTTCCTCCCTGGCCGATGGCTGAAGAAGAGCGCTACCCTTAGCTGTGACTGATCGAACCCCAGGAACAGCTGCACCTTTCATTCAGAACAAAAATCCAATGAATGAATTAAAAATGAAAAATTTAGAATTCATGGCAGCCTAACACAGGAGTATGTGGGAGTAGTTGCCTATGATTAGTCCTTTCCATTTGCCGTCTTACAGAAAATAATAGCATAGATTTTTTCAAATACTGCTCGGCAAAAATAAAAATGAAAATTGCTGTTTTTATTAAAAAAAAGAATGGTTATTTAAACAAGGAATTAAAATTACTGAAAAACTTATTATCTGAAATTTTATTAAATGAACAAGGTTTTTTTTCTTTTTAAAAAAAACCAATGCTTCACTTGTCGTGAAGATATTCGCCTATAATTCACCGCAGTTCTTCTGGCCCTTTTATTATGGGAGCACCAGGTAGGCAGACCAGCATTATCCCGTATGAAGGGACGACACGAACGAGGGCATTTTAGTGGCGCTTCGCCGGGGTTCGATCCGAGCACCATCAGCATCGAAAACCAGCACGCTGTATCACAATGTCGCCACGGCCTTGAACAAGCTTTATGTATTATGATATTTCAGACTAAGCAGAACTATTAGATATGTTTTGTTGAGCACTAATTTGAAAAATAATTTGCTAACAAAAATAATCTGTAACACTGATCGGATCTCTAGTATTTAACACAGTAGTCTTACATCAGTTTCATCCCTGATATAGGCTCTCTGACCCTACATTGGTTCTAAACTGAAAGTAGAGCTAATGAATGCCATAAGTGAATTAGCATCCTTATTTTCATAAACCTATACCATTACTTTATTAATCTTTTTAGAATTTCTTAAACACGAATGTTTCATACTTATTCTTACTGAAAGTCACCTTTAATATGCTAATCATTCAGAATGGAAATCGTTCAAAATAAAAAGGAACAGCATAAACAGCAATAAAAAATGCTCAGAAAAAGCTACCAGCAGATCAATTCTCAAAGTAAACAATGTTCGTTTACCTGTGTTTATAGATTTATGATGATGATGTCATATCAGTTACAATATTTTTCCAGAAATTTCTACCAGAAATTTCTAGTATAGAGCCAGGTCTGGCCGCCAGACTTGCCGATATGCTGTCACAATGTCGCTAAGTTATTTTGCCATTATTATGCATTCAAGTCACGGCATATTTACTTCCCCACAAAAATATTGTTGCTGGGAAACCATCATCCAGCTAACTCATAACAAGTAACCCAGGATAGCCTCTCAATGGCAAATGTGTAATTAAAAAAATTAATTAATTAATATATATGACTTGATCTCTGACGCATTCACAGTAGCTATATCAGAATGACAGTCATTAACACGGGTAGAACCGTAACTGATCTGTGCACTTTTTCTAATTAAAATCTTGTTTATTTACATAACACTTTTGGAGTATGCAAAACAGGAAAACACGGAGTCTTAAAATGGATTTTTAATTTCCTTAAACAGAGGTGTCTTCCAGTAAATAACATTGTAAGTCATCAAAATGTTTTGATGTTCGAAATTCCTAAAATTCACAAAAACACCTTTTGTTAAATAACAACATAAATTTCGTTAAAGGAATCATACTAATAAGTCTTTGTTAAAGTATGCTGCAACATAAAAATCAAAAATCTAACCATTTCAAAAGAATTGCAAAATTTTATGTTTTAAGAAAAGTAGAGCTTTGATTGATGTAGAACTTTGTTCTATACACGTTTTTGTTTATAAAAACGAGAAAAAAACAGAAAAATGTCCTTCTGATTAAAAAAAATTAATATTTTGTTAAAATTATTTTTAATCAACATAGATTTTTAACTACATTAAAATTATTAAATCGACAGATTTATAAATCGAAGGAAACTTTTACCTGTTGAAAATTCTTTATCCGTTTTTCAATAAAATTTAACCCTGCATTCATAATTTATTCCAATTCTTAGATAACATAACTTATTACTGATAATCTAAAAGGGCACTGAACAATTTAAGATATTTAAGTTCCAGTTTTTTTTCGCAAATATACTTCTTACTGAGATGAAATGGATGGAATAAAATATAGAATTGGTGATTTTAGAATATTTAACTACCTCCCAGCGAAAAATGAAACAAATTTGGTAACTTGCCAACTGAAACACCATTTCATCAGCTTTCATTTTACGCCAGTATAGCTTTTTCTTTTTCAATTCTTTTTTTCTGCTATTTATTTATTTATTCAGAATTTTCATTATTTTTTCAGAGCGTGTCTTAGAATTTGTGATGTTAGAGTTTTCCTTTTCTTCTGTATCATTGAATTGTTTAAACACTAGCTCATACGTTTAAAACCATACCGAAAAAATGCATTTTATTCAAATATTTTGAAAGTAAACATTATGTTTCAGTTTTAGGTCATAAAGATTAAATTTTCCGTAAAAGTATTATCGGAACAATACAGATAAATACAATGGTTCTAATAACTACTCCAGGTAATCGGTATTATAAAAAAATATTTGTGTAATGTTTCGCATCGCAAATTTATCATTTACATGATTTTGTAGGTTTCATAAGAATTTAATGCTTCAAAATATTGCTTTACCGCAAATTTTTTTATAATTTAATTTTTATTTTAATGGCTACAGACTCAATGAGATGTTATAAATTATAATTAAATTACTCGTCACCCAATAGATCATCCCCTTATCGTAAGCTATGATGAATTCCTGCTAATTTCAGTATTGCACTAAAAGGAATGGCGCTTCTTGATAATATTATAGAATATTTTAATCCATTCCAGCGTTATAAAGATTCAGAATCAATTATTTTTCGTTATTTTAGTGTTTTATTTTGTTCTTCATTATTTTTAACTTTTAATTGGTTTTTCATTTCTAATTTAGTCCAGTATAACAGTATTAAAATTTAGCTTTCAGTATAAAGTTCAGTCAATTACTGAGTTATATTAAAAGTCATAAAAATATGATTGCATTTATTGTGATCTTTAAAGCATGTTTTTTATGACATCGTTTTTTGGATGATTTAGAATCTTTGAAAGAATCTGAAAATTTTCTTTTATTTTGCCTCGAGTTAAAGCTATTTTACTGAAAATAAAATAGCTTTAGAACAAACAAAAGAATCATCTTTTGACCGATAGATATCGGAAATTCTGCCTTCTCTAGGATGGTCTAGACTTAAAAATGAAAGACTGTGAAATATAATTAAACTAGCTGAAAACCCGCACTTCGCTACGGAGTACATTGAAATTAAATACATAGGTCAATGTATGCAATTAATGCCAAAAAAATAAATAAACATATATATATATTTATAATAAATACAATCATCAATGTATGCATTTGATGTAATATATATATATATATTTATTTATTTATTTATTTATTTATTTATAAAAAAATCGTAAGGGATATTTTTATAGACAAAATAATGTGGAAGAAAATATTCAAATTAAATCTAATAGAACATACTAAAGAATATAGTGCAGTTAATATAGTACAGTTTAAGAAACATATCTTTTGCTGGAATTTAATATTTTTTTGAATAATGTCCAATCGTCTGCCGCATTAGCAAGAAAAAAAATATTTTGTCTATTTCGATGTTATGCACGTGACGATAAATTAATTTAAAGTACCAGAAAAGAAATCACGTGATCAGCATTTAAGAAATTAAATTCTAAAAATTAATCTTTAAAAATTCACCAAAAATCAGAAAATGGAGGTAAAGATTCGAAAAAGATTTCATTTTAAAGGAATTTTTAAGATCTTTCTCGCGATATAAATTTTTTATAACCCTCAAATTATTATTTTAAATGCAAACTTAAAAAAAGTTACTAAAACTGCTTAAAAATTTAATTTTAAAAAATCTAAGAAGAATTTTTCAAAAATCTTTCTTAGTGCACCCCTACACTATAAGAAGAATCGCCATGCAAAATTTCAGCCCTTTAGGTCCAGCGGTTTGGTCTGTGCGTTGTATGTCAGTCAGTCAGTCAGTCAACTACGGAACTGATTTATATACAGTGGCTCCCAAAAGCATTCGTACACTTACCATTTTCAATGAAATAGGGGTCTATCCATTTATTAAAATGAATATTTCAGAATGGGTATTTATTAAAAAGATCTATAATCTATTCTTAACAAAACTACATGAAATAATTTTAAAAACATAGTAAAACTTTATTTTTAAGAAACCAATAATCAAAAAGTAACAAAAACTTTATCTCACAAAAGTCATCGTACACTTGTAAAAAATCTCTACATATTAGTAAATATTCTAATTTTTCGTTAAATTAATATTTAGTAGGATATCCTTTAGCATCCACAACAGCTTTTAATCGTCTAGGAATAGACTGCATTAGTTCTTTTGTAATTTCTGCATCAATGTTCATCCATTCTTCCATCATAATTGTTTTTAGTTCGCTTTTCGTGTGAATGTCGTGTTTTCGTTCTCGAACCTCCAGTTCTATCCAAATATGTTCTATTGGGTTTAAATCTAGTGATTGAGGTGGTGTTTACAAAACTTGTGGACAATTATAGAGACACCAGAGGCGAACGTTGAGAGCCATGAGCTTAGGATCGTTATCTTGATAAAAAACAAAGTTGTTTCCAATACCCAAATTTTGGGCAGATAATTTTAAATTGTTTTTTAAAATATTTATATGAACAGTATGATTCATTATGCCATCAATAAATACTAAATTACCTAGTCCTGATGCTGACATGCACCCCCACACAAGGACACCTCCACCGCCATGCTTAACTATTCCTACTAAGTTCTTGGGATTAAGTTCCTCATTTTTTCTTCTCCTTACAATTATACGCCCATCGGAACCAAAAATGTTAAACTTGCTTTCATCGGCAAATAAGACATTATTCCAATACGTTTGGGGCTTATTTATCATTGATAGTGCGAAGGATAGCCTAAGCTTTCTGTTTTTCTCACTCACAAAAATTTTTCTACGGACAGAACGCCCATGTAATCCAGCTGCTCTGAGAACTCGTCGAACAGTTTCAGGTGAAACTGAAGTAGAAAATGTTTCATTAAATTCTGCAGAAACTTTTACAGCACTCAAACGTGGATTTTTCAGAAATTTTCTAATTATAAATCTCTGATCACGTTTTGTTAACTTTGTCGGATGACTTTTTCTTACCTTGTTTTCGATCCGATTTTCTTCTTTAAAGCGTTTTATCACATACTGCACAGTAGAATGGGATAAATTAAGTAATTTAGGAATATTCCGAACTGATTTATCACTACTACGATGAAAAATAATCAATTTTCGAATGCTGTTTGTTGTTTCTTTACGACTACGAGCCATTTTTAAATAATAAATAGAATATTACGGAGTAGGCAAGCAAAAACTAAAGCCAAACGATACTTTAAATGCCACCACACTTCAAAGATAAAAATAAAGTGCCTGACGATAATTTTAATTATGAATTTATCCGAAAATATTTCAGTGTACGATGACTTTTGTGAGATAATGTTTCTGTTACTTTTTGATTATTGGTTTCTTAAAAATAAAGTTTTACTATGTTTTCAAAATATTTCATGTAGTTTTGTTAAGAATAGATTTTAGATCTTATTTTTAAATACCCATTCTGAAATATTCATTTTAATTAATGGATAGACCCCTATTTCATTGAAAATCATAAGTGTACGAACACTTTTGGGAGCTACTGTATATAGATAACACCTTTAATCGGTAACTCATTATCCGATTTTTACAAAACTTGTTTAATTATGATTCTACTCACTTATAGGTAACAACTCACTTATAGGTACTTTTTCAATTATGGCTCTCTTATTTTGATGAATGAATTTACAGATTAAGCTAGAGTTTAAACATTTTATAGGTCACTCGCATAATCTTTGCAGATGTAAATCTAATATGACATTACAATTAAAATGTACATTTCAGTTGTTATGAGATTAAGATTAAATTAACATTTCCCAATAAAACTTGCATTCAAAAAAGTAGATGTATGTATTTTAGAAGTATTTGGGAAATTTGTTTCTATTCTTATTTTTCACTATTAAAATTTAATTATATGAAAACAAATTCCTTTTTCTAAAGTACGATCCTTTCAATCTGCGAGCATTCACCTAAGGATAAACTCTCGGTCAATTGGTAGACATATGACAACAATTTCAAAGTTTCTAAAACCGAAGGTTATTATATTTCCGAAATAAACAATTTCATCTTGTTTGAACTAAGTAATAACTTTCCCCCGAGTTCTGAAAAAGAAGACTACCTCATTTCATTACTTGCTGTTGAAAATTTATGATTAGAAAATTCTAGATAAACTGCGTATTATCTACCTAAGTTAAATTATAAGTACGCGTTTTACGAAAAAGAACACATTCCGGTCAAACCAGGCTAAAATGGACCACCAACATCGTTACAGCTCCAAATTCCACTAACGCGCTGAAAGGGAAGTTTATTTGTCAAGCCAGCCGAATTTAATACAAACTCAGTTCATCACTAAACATCATACGGAAAACCAAACATTACCTCTACGCACACATCTTCAAGGCACGCGAGTTTTTTCCGACACTATTCATTTCTAAGTTTCCTCAAAACACATAGATATGTTTAGCAGAATTCTTAATGGACTCCGTAAACGGAGGCCGATGCATTAACTTGTATTCTGATATATGATCCATTTGGTGGAAAATTTTCCGTTTCAACACATTTGATTATCCGTTCCTACGCTCTCGACTGAAGAGATGGCCATGTTTATTCATTGACTTGTTAAGTGTGGAGCATTTCAATATACTGCGTGCAATAAATTATATTGTTCCGCGAGAGAACTTGTTTAATCTTCACTTGCTTCATTTCGCTTTCAAAAACACAGTTTAATTGCGAAATATTGAAATTATGTACTCATGCACATATATATTTTTCATGGCTCATTTCATGTAAACATAATTATTAATTGTGTTTCAGATCGAACATGCATATGGAAATAAATGTGTAACAATAATTTTTTAATCAAAATTAGAAACTCTAAGATGGCGTATGCTGAAATATTAAATTTGCGACTACACTTAGGCATTACATCACTGTACATTGACAATATTAAAAATATTATTGGTGATATAAACGAGGACTTTATAAAACATTTGGAATATTAGTTTGAAGGATTAAAGATACTAAAATAAAAGAGAAATTATTGATAACCAAAGGGATTGGAACAGAATTTTAAATATACGAAAGTTTTAAAAAATGTTTAATGTCTACTACTGTAATAATTCATTATCAGTGGTCATACATTTATAAAAAAACAATGTTCTTTTCTGAATGTATCTACAATATAAAAAGATTTCGTGTGTCTAAAAAATTGCTTTCTCCCGTATATTTCGTCTGGAGGAATTAGACATGAGTATCTTTTGTTTTTTATCATGTATTTCATGATTTATACTTAGTAGATGACATAGTTCATCTTTTATCATAAAACATACTCTAAAAAATGAAATATTGATGAAATTCTTTTTCTGATCTTCTAATGCCTATGTTTTTGTAATAGCTTTTACTTTTTGAATTTGATATAAAATAATAATTAATATCATAAGACATCGCTTATAGACTTTTTTTAATATTTACTCAAAAGGCCCCCATCATAAAGTCATGAAAAGAGATAACGCATGACTGTGGGGAGAAGTATTTCAATAAGTAAATCGCCACAATTGTCATAGTTTGGATGATTTTTCTCGTGATGCGTTGAAAACAACATGGTTTCCTTATGCTTTTGATTTCATACGTTTTTGCAATACATAGATATCGCATCAATACTGAAAATGTGCCTGATTGTATTGACTTAATCGTAAGGAAACGATTACCTCGCGTCACATTGGAAAAGTAATATCGAACAAACCAACCGTAAGGTTTACACACACCCTTTATTTTATGTCAATTAAAAAGCTATGGCATTTGTGCTGTATGAGGCAGAAATCCCTCATGTCAATTTGTAAAAGTAAAGAACAAACAAAGAAAAGTGTAAAGAGCAAACAAAACCCTAAGGTTTACTTTAGATTGATTCATTGATTTGATAAAATTTTGCCATACATAGACTGCCTCAAATGTAAGATTTAAAATGTGTCTTTAAATACGTCCAAAAAACGCAAAATTTTAGTAATCATATTCATTTATATACATTCCAAGAAAAACATCTATGGGATCTTACTTTCTTTTTCGTATCAATATGTCAATTAAATAACATCTTTAAACGCACACAGCTGTATTACTTAGATCAAATAATCCTTTAAAACAACATCGTTAAAAACATCCTTCATAGTATGTATATAAGTATAAATTCACATATTTCATTGACCTCATAGTCCTTAAAAACCCCTTGTTAAGAAGTGGGTGAATTTTCAAATGAAATTTTTTCTATGGCATAAGTAAATACCAGTTTTACAATTCAGTTTGTTTTCCTCTAAAAGTAGAGAATCTAATAAAGGTAGCTTTTCTTTTCAATGTTTCTAATTTTTGGTAGTCAGTATTTTAAACGTCATTAAATTACTTAAGGGGAGTGGTCACTTTTAAGTACCTTTAAAACTATCTTTTTTAGACCTATGTTCGATTGTATGTACTACTCATGGTTTTTCTTGATTTACCTGAAATATTTTGAGTAACTGCTTATAATACTGTTTATAATATATATACAGTATTTCAAGGTAATTAAAATATTAATTTTATGCATAAAAAGTGAATATTTTTTTAAATAGAGCATTTTGCAGTCAACTGCTGTGCGCATTCTGTCAAAATAAATTATTAAGGTACAGTAATAATTATTTACTATATGTCATTACAATACTTTAGGCAACAACGGCCACCAACATTATTCTAAAATATATTAAAACATTTTAGCTCGTCCTATTTTTTATTAGAAATTTCAAAAATGACTAAGTAAAAGCTTATAAAAAATTCTTTAAAAAATTAAAATATGTTAAGGTTAAAAAATGTCGGTGGATTTTGTTGCTTGAAGTAGTGTAATCACATATAGTAAACAATTATTACTGTACCTTAATAATTTATTTTGACAGAAAGCGCACAGTAGTTGACTGCAAAATGCTCGATTTAAAAAAAAATTATTCACTTTTTATGTTTAAAAAATAATTTTATTTTTTTATTACCTCGAAATACTGTATATATACAATAAACAGTATTATAGGCAGTTACTAAAAAAATTTCATGTAAATCAAGCAAAAATCATGAGTAGTACATACAATCGAACATAGGTGTAAAAATGATACTTTTAAAGGTACGTAACAGTGACCACTCCCCTTAATGTTTCTCACTATAAAACTAAACTCAATTCTTGAAAATATTTAGATTGAAAAAAAAAATTGAAAACTATGAGTTCTGAATTTCGAAACCAACGTTCTACGGGGAAAAAATCTCAAAAGCGTTTTCATGCATTTTCCAAAGTGTCTTTTGAAAAATAAATAGGGGAAAAACTCCCCATAGTGCAACGCAGAGTTTCAATATTTGCCAGGTTAATCGAACTAGCTATTAAAGTAATATAATTTTCTTTGAAAACTGCATATCTCTCATAAAATTGCATGAATCCGATCATTATTTTTTAAATGACCCCCTCCCTTGTAATAGAAAGTCCTAGTTAAATTAAAAAAAATAATAATAATAAGGATAGTAAAACAATTTAAAACAAAAGAAAGTGCATTAAAAATTAAGTATTTTTCAGATAATATTTTAAGTTTACCTGTACGAGTAAATGTTCATAGGTGCCCCTTTTTTTGGTATGGATGCATGTGAACTAAAAAGGGTATTTCTTGGATTATGGGAGTCTATTAACTTGGATATCTTGGTCTATTAACTGGATAACCAAATGTCAGCATCTGGTACTTTTAATTTAATGATTTTTTAAAACTCAGTTTTTTCCCTTTTAAGTGCAGTGTAAGTTGGTTTGCTGTTGTTCAACTGTATCTGCCATTAATTCTAAAGTAATATTAAACAAATTTAAATTTGGTTGGTAATATTAATTTTGAATATTGTACTAGTTTAAGAGTACTTTTTAAGAATACATTCTTAAAAAGTTCGGATACATTCTTAGAACTCTGGTATCTTATTGGTATAATTTTAGAATGATGCAAAGAAGTAAAAGGAATGAATCTGAGCATAAAAGTGTCAGATAAGCTTTATCGACTGATTTTATCAGTCTGTAATGCATGAACAGCTATTAAATATATGTTTATCTTATATACGATTTGAACTGGGTTGTTTAAAGATAGACACCCTAAGAACTCGCTCTGTCGTAGTTACTTTCTGTTAGTGAGCAAGCATTAGTTAGTAGTACTTTCGAATTGCCCATAGAGACAAGCATCCCTGTTTGTCTCTATGGGCTCTATTTATCTCAGTGCTCGGCTTGATGATGAACTATTAATTAACTGGAAACTAGTTGCCACACTTAAATTTTTATTGTAGATTTATGTTCCCCTGTTTTGCGTTTTCTTAAAGTTTCCTGTCAGTTATAACTTTCTATTAGGGGCGAGTGAAAACGGCCATAGCAGGCTGTCGATCTTAATGATGACTCTCCATGATGATGACTGTTATCATCGAGGCATGACTCTAATGATGACTGTCGATCTGATGATGTTATGAAATCATGTCATTCATCTCAGAATTATATTTGACAATTTAATAACTTCTGTGGGCTGTTTAGATACCATATACGTAGCCATAAGTGTCATAACACAAATGAATCTCACCCCTTAATGTGCTAAATTTTAGGAAGTGATTTTTTTAATCATTTTAAAGAGCTGAAAGCAGAATTCAAACTAGCAATTATTGCATAATTATTACATATCAAACTAACTTATTACTAACTATTCCTAAATTTCACTATATTTTTGTAAAAATATATTGCAAAAAATATATTTATAAAAAGGGGAAGAGATTCTGCTCTCAAAATATGTCACCACGTGTGAGAAATGTCTTAGATGGAATAAATGCTCGACAACTGAAACTCAACTGAGGTATACAATAATTCCAAGGCGAGTTCTATAACATAGAATAAAAGTTAAATACAGTTGTTTAAGCAGAATTTGTGCCTGATACAATGTAGTACTGTATAGTTATAGAATGTTTGATCGGCCTATTCAATAAGAGAGTCCTTCCAAGACAAGGACACAAATGTGGCAGATTTTAGAGAGGAGGAAAAAGAATAAGTGTTTCCGATTGATGAGCTCTGACAAAATCTAAGTATTTTAGGTATGATATCAAAAAATTTCTTTATTTAAATTCTGCAATTTTTCCAGTTAATTTTCAGCACTAGTGTTAGATTTCTTATTGAGGAAGTCTGCGCTACCTATTGGCTTCAAATAACTACTTTTTTTACTTATTAAATATGCGGACATTAATTTTTAAATATGCAGATTATCATAATTCAAAGCGTCCGTCTTCATCCGTACTTTAAATTTGTATATTTGTCCTTAAAAATTAAGTATATAAGAATTATTAATCAAAGTTGGGGCCTTTAAAGTTTTTTAATGCTTATTACACTGTGCTTTTATCATTAATGTTTTTATTTTTCTGACTTCCCGAAAATTCCCCAGAAGCTCACGCGCTTTTCAGCAATATTACGATTACATTCTAGACTTTCAATCTCGGTTTTTTCTCTCTGTCTGTACTTGAAAGATACAAAGATCTGTTCCTGGAGACGGAGAATTGTTTCCTTCGAATCAAATAAAATTTCTCAACTGAATTATAGTGAAATTTTGGTCTGGAAGTGTTATAATTAAGCTAAATGTTTCTCTGTGAGTTATTTATAATTTTTAAAGTTTTTTAGCATTTAAATTTGAGAATTTTCGTCGTTCTGAACACGATATTCTGCTACATTTATTTATGTCCAAGGAAGTTTTTGTAGGTTTACTTTGACTAGTTTTAGTTTTTCGTACTTTATTTGAGTCTTTTAAAATTAGATAAAGTTAAAATAAAATTAAATTAAATTTACAAATAGTTACTGAATTTAAAAATAAATTAAATTTCCAAATTGAAATACTAACATTTTCTCATAAAAAAAAAACTGCAAAACGGAGGGTTGCGTTCGTTGCTGAAATTGCCTATGACGTAATATTTCCTTCAGTCTATACTGGTTGTAAACAAAATGAAATAGTTAATTAAGAGACACAAATGAGGTGAAAAATGTGATGTTATACATATGAACAGAGCTTTCTAGTCCTATTTCCGAAACGCAGTGAAAGCAGACCATCCGTGCCAGGAGGCTGGCAATTCATCCATCTAATGCGATTCTGTTGTCAGTAAATGTTTCCCGGAAGCGCTAATGCTCTCAGAGTTCGACTAACTATAAACTGTGGCGTCAACATTAGCACTCGGTGACCACAAAAATGCAAGAAAAATAAATTCCAATGTGTCCCCCAAGCAGAGAAAATATCTCGAGTGAAAAGACCTTCAAAAGTCTATACCTCACCCTGCAGCCCCTTCTCAATTTTTCCGCCCTCGTGAAAAGTCCTCGTGAGTGCATCCGCGCGTACACGCACGCACGCACAGTCTTGCTACTGCACGTGACGTCCCGAATGTTACCACCGCCCGTAACGGAATTGACATCCACGCATCATTGGTCAAAGTAATGAGGAACGAGTAGCGTCGAAAGAAAACTTAGCCAGCCGGAATGGCAACCGAACCTACCCCCCACCCCCAGCCGCCCTAGTCTCGTTTGAAGCCGCCGCAACTTGGTGCCCCCCACCCCCTCACTCCCGCCATTCCAACTTTTCCCCATCTATCCAATACACTCTATCTTGCTCAACTGCTTCTCGCAGAACACACACACACATAGATACCAGATACCGGAGGATTTCTGAGGAGAATCTCAGATTGAAAGTGATATGAGTTAAAAATAATTTTGATTTCGATCAAGATATTAAATTGATATCGGTATTGATACAGTACTCAGTTATGGGCATGCCGTAGAAAGTAATGGAGTTACTTTTATTGGAAGTTCTCAAATCTGTGAGACAGGCGACAACTTTAACTCTCCATTTCATCAGTTGCTCATCCTCATCATCGAAAAAAAAAATATTTTATTCCATGAATTAAAGTAGTAATGTAACCACCCCTTGGTGTAGTATAACGATCCAGAATATAACATAATCTCTAGAGGTTGGAGAGTTTATTGAAAACTCTTAACTGTTTAAGGGGATGATTACAGTTAATTATTAATTATATTTGGTGATCTCATACCGAAGATTAATCCCCAAAACTTTGAATAAGTTGCATTTGGGAGAAATCATTTAATCGGTTCTGACTCTGTTCACAAATAGTAATTATCACGTTTAGTTTATTTTTCCTGTAATTTAAAAAAAATTAAGTTAAAAAGCAAAGTTATCCTTTTCCCCAATGTAACGAAGAACGTATTATGGATACATTTACAAAACGTTTGATGAAAATGTAACATAACGAATTGCTACGGTATAAAATGTACAAGAAATTTGCTTCTTTTGGGGAAAAAGTTAACAAATTATTTTTGAGATCAGATAAAAAAATTCCTTCTTACACCCATTTTGAACAAAATATATTTTCAAAATATTTATTACAAAATGTTTTCCACGTCATTAAGCTGTATCATGTTTGTCCTTGCTGTTTGTGATTACTATATTGCTTTTTACCTCTTTTAAAAAAACTACTTTTTATTACAATAATAACTCGTACCATTCATTCATTAAGAACTCTTGTATCGTTCTTTAAATACTGTTCATTTTCAGGTATATATGTTAAAAATCTAAATTAGCACTGCTTTTTCATTTAACAAACTGATGCTGCAGGGAAAACTGTTTTAAAGGCAACATCTTACGATTTTCATTCCTTTATATATATTGCAAATAAATATCTTATAAAATCTGGTTGTGAAATTAAATTAAACCCCATTATAAAAGCATCAAAATATATGAAAATAAAATGTATAATTTATGACACCAAAAAGTAAAAGTATGAAATAGTACATTTTATATAAGGCTAGAAACACCTGCACAGCCATATATATATTAAATCATTCGATAAAAAATCATCTTTTCCCAAATATCTTTCCTGGTAGTTCCCATAATGTATTTTAAGCAAATTTTTGTTATAATGGACACCTGTTTTAATACGGTGATAAAAAATAAGCAAATATACTATGGTCTCATTCGAATAAAATTTTACTCTTTCTCGATATTTAAAAGGACGAAAAACATATTCTATACCAGTGAGAGTTATTCAAAGCTCCAGTGTTAACTGCTAAAAATTAAATATAAAATCCCAAGTTGTAAAAGATTTGTACAAATTTAACTTGAAAATATCTGTTGAGTTTTCAGCAGTGTATACATTGTGATTCACATGTGTTTAGAAAGAGGAAAAAAATATTTCCACATCAAATAAATTACCCCTCAAGCTAACGTTTCAAGGTTTAAAATACGTTATAGTATGGTATATTTTATTCACTCAATGAGTTTTATCAGAAAAGAAAAAAAAGACTTTGTTTTGAACTCATAGACGACTGAAATCTCACTTTTTATGAATTACCACTAGCCACATATTCTTTCTGATACAATCTTCATAATGTAAAAATTCAGTTTTTCAAAGGTTTTAAGATGAAAAGAATAATTCTGTGTTTGTAGAAAACACAGTGCGTGGGAGCCTGCTTTTTATAATAAACTGAATATCAAAAATCTTTTTCCATTTTTAGCAATACGTTTTCTAATTTTCTTTGCATGCCTCTGTCTAAAATAGAACGCGATTTATCTCTAAAAATTTTAAAACAGTTTTTATTATTCTTTATAAAATAGTGTCTAGCCAAATTTGTTTCCTGTAATTTTTCTCTGCATTTCAAATAGTTGTAAATACATGCCTCTTCCTTATTCTCTTTACTCTGTACATGGTTTTTCTGGTTGAAAGTAATTTTTGCATAAAAACCATCTATGTTCCAATGTTTATTAAGAACACATTTAAAAAAAATCCTATTATATTAGAATTAAAACTGAATACAGGAGAAATCTGTTTGAATCCTTCAATGTATACATTGACCTTTTCCTGTTGAATATAATTTTGTATCACTTCATATACTGAGTTTCCAATCACTTAAGATATTATCGTCTTATTATCGTCTTAAAGTGATATTTTTTTGAAAATGTATTTATTTGGACTTCTGAATATTTTAATGAAAAATTATTGCGCTAGTTCATTTTATGTCAATAACATATTAGCGCACAACGTCTTTCGATATGTAGAAAAAATCAAAATTCTTTCATATGTACCTGTATGCAACGTATCTAAAACGATGCATTTTTAACAATTCTAGCAATACCAGGAATTATAAAAGACATTTTTAATTAGTCTCTTTTCGTTTTTTGAAATTTGCGTTGACTTTTTCCAGCGTTTTCCTATCCTCCACACACTGTGTAAAAGGTACAGTGGCAAAATAATTTTGCATTACAAAAAAGATCATTGAAGTGGGAACAAATGGAGGGGGTTATACAATTTTAACTAATTAAATAATTAGTATATATAAACAGCGATATTTTTCTCAGTAGCAATGATATATTAACTAGACAATGTTTTCATACTGCCAAAAATCCCGTAAAAAAACAACGAAAAATAAGCTATGAAGATCTAAAATGAAGAGAGCGAAGTAAAAGAGTCAAAGAACAAAGTAAAAATAATAACAGTTATACAGCCTGCATCCTTTACCGCTCGCCTGCGAAAATCTTTCATAGATGTTCCTCGGAAACACCGGGCAGTTTTCTAGGTGAGAAGTCTCCACTTCACTTTCAGTCTCGCAAGCTAGAATAATTGATTTTAAATCTAAATAGACATATAGATAAACAGTCAAGTTGGTCTCTAATCGAAAGGCTGCTAGAGAGTTTCTTCGAGGGACAACCGAAATTTTACTAATCGCATCCCTCCCCTCTTCTCCCTGATATTTACTGTTGGCTTATTTAGTGATTCTTTGCTGTAATACTTTCACTAATTCACACAACACAGGAATGGGGGGTTTCATTCTGTAAAAGCCTTAAAATATTTGTTCATCTTTTCGCCAGCATATCAGCCATATCTTTCCTGTATATACCACAATATGATGAAGTTCACATTGATATAACTTTTTATTTTAGACTGCACTAAACTCAAACTGTATTTACAAGTTTTTAGTGTCTAAGAGTCTAGTTGATAAAGTGATGTACTACCCTATATTACACATATAGAGTGGGAAAGTGTAACCACATTAAAAATAGCCTCATTTTTCAGTATTAATTGATTAATAATTCGAGAAATTATTAAGTAAAGACCTTTAAAATCTTTGGTTTTTGAATTGTATAGCCCTTGTATACCAAAAAAATGAAAGAAAGAAAAAACATGATAGTCCATGAAATGCTCATTTTTATGTAATGATAAATGTTAATGTTTTATAGTCCTTTCCCCTTACTGTTATTTAAGGTATACGATTATATGCGAAAATAAACACTCTTGCCGGAATTATTGCAATCCTATTTATGTTTTGTTCATATATTTATCAGCCATTCAAATCATATATCATGCATAGAAAAATTTTAAAATATTCTAATTAATCTTCTACTATTTGATTAATGATATAAAATGTAGTCAAAGCCAAGATAAAAAGAAACAAAACATACAGCATGTAAGTACAATATGACTGAATATACAAAAATCGATATCTTTTTATGATACTAACGGAAATACAAGAGAAATACATAATTTTCTTTCACTTTCTTTTGTACTAACATTAAAAAACTAGAAATTTATGAATTGTTTGATTCTAAAATCGATTTTGATTTATTGGCATAATTATACCTCTGTAGGTAAATCTTGTTAACAGAAAATTTATGCTCCATGATTTTCTGTTCTTCGATTTCATGACAACTGCCGAAAATTAGGCATTAAAGTTGGTGAGTATATTGCTCAATTCTTAATTTTAACTATCCAAAGAGTGTTTATGCATTGCCAAGTTTTGCGGTCATTTCATGGTAGGATATGTTTCACAAGAATTAAAGATTGATAAACGAATAACTGACCAGTCTTCGCAATTTTTGGTGGCATATCTAATGTTTATTGTGTGTTAAAACTAGTCATCATATTTCTAATTTTTGATTTGCCCAAGTTTTAAAAAGAATATTTTATGTCTTTAATACAAAATAATTTCTAATGAAATTACAGTAATAACTGAAATTATAGAGCCGTTTTCAATAAACTTAACACATGCATTTATAAATTTTATCTACCGAGGGAAGTTCATAAAATAAATGCGAATCCCCCAATATGATCACTGAAGAATTATACAGCTATACGATTACTATTACAATTTCATGCATCGTGATACGATCAAATATGATAATCAGAATAGCAGGTGTTTTTCTAGATTCCCGGCTACTCGCATTCATATCGTCGTTCAGCGTAAATCGCCATTCAACTATTTAATCTTCATAAATTCCCAATACTAAATGACGATCTCGGAGGTAAGTTTCTGGAGTTTTTTAACTTAATGATTGAGGGGGGAAGAAGTGAAGAATGTTATAAATATCGCCTAATAATTACCAATATATATTTTAGAAAAATATGTTTCCAGTACAACTCCCTGTAAAAAATTTTTGTATACTTCCTTTTAAATTAATAATTTAGCTATTTTAATTTTTTTTCCCATGATGAACCTTTGTTCTATTCTTCCCAGTAATCCATCAAAGTTCTTTCTTGCGGACAGACATCACTGTAACAACCGTCAGAAAGATCCGTGAACCTAACCATGGTCTCTCAACCACGACGACTGTATGACTCGAACTGAATTATCCGGGTGATATGAAATGTTGTTATTTTCAACGATTCCATTCACAGGTGTTTTAAGTATAATTTAATGATTACATACACATTTATCTTATCGTTTCAGATTAAATCTGGTTACGCTTCTGGAAGAAAAGATTAGTTATTTGTTGTTGGTACCAATTCTCTATGGCCGGATTAATCCTAACTAGGTCCACTAAAGGCTGCTTGGTGAAACGATGCGACTTCTGTTTTGATCCCGACTATCAGACACCGAAAGGATCGGAGGTCAACTTGTTGCCCTGTACCACCGCACATTTTACCCCCCCCCCCCCAGAGAGAACACGTGGTAGGCTTGTTCCCTCCTTCCACCCCTGGAAACCACAGGGATGAACTTTCCGGCTTGCAATTTAACATGCCCATTACCGGCTTAAACACTAAAACATTCAATGGCGCTTGTCTGGATTCGAACCGTGCAATCTCACTGCCAAATACCAACGCGCTAACCATTAGGTACCCTGGGTCCTGAAAGAAAAACTTGTTATTTTTCAGGACTCAGGGTAAACAAGTTTTTAGCATACCTTTAATGGTGATACAGCTGGAATCCATTGGCATAGATTGATACTAAGAATTAGTATTTATTTTCTCTTTTTACTTTTTTGTCTTTCATTTACCCATATAGCGGTTAATGATAGCGGTAGATGAGTGAATGAAAGATTTATTTCTCTAAAACTCATCAAATTGTTAGACGTAATGGCTGATAAAATGACTAATAACTCTTTATTATTAACAAAGATACAGACGTACTTACAAAATAAATTCTCTTTTAGAAAAAAATATTAAACAATTTCGATGATTCTAGCATGATTCATGACAAGCAATTGACCTTAAAAAAACCAAGACTCCTTCAAAACGAAAAATGAAAGGAAACGAAACCTTTCCTTTCTTTGTCTTTTTCCAGGTTCTATCTTCAATAAAGGTGAACAACTGGTCCATGTCATTACTTCAACAGTTGTACTGTTTGAATATAATATATAAAAGAATGAATGTTTTGTTATTACACGTCTAAACGATTATGACCCTTTCAATCATTTAGAATCTGAGGTATCAATATAAAAATCTATTATTAAAAAATCCTTACTGTTAGATGCTGAACTCTCTTAACTTTTGATTCTCGATAATAAAGCATTAAGTTTAAGAAAACCTCAGATTTTGTCATTTATGTGTTTGGATTTATATTTTAATGGAGGTATGAAAATATACCAAAATCAAAGTCTCAAATAATTTATACTTTTAAACTTATTACAGTCTTCAGATAGAAGAATAATTAAAATTTATTTTATTAAAAATTTGTATTTAAGTACATGATATATAAAAAATGTTTCTTGATTTGAAAGTGTACTGTTGAAGAAAGTTTAGTTTTTAAAAAACATCATAAAAATAGCTTAATGTATGAAATTCTTATCTTAATTCTCTAGAAAAAAAGGAATATTATTTATCTTGTACAAAATAATTATATTTTATTCAAAAAGTTTTACGTATCTTCTCCCGCCGTCGTTTACACAATGTAAAATACATGTTATACAATAATTAATTTGTATTACGTATTTCAGCTGAATATAACTTATAACACATTTACTAATACATTTTATTATGTTTTATTCTTATCATCGGGTTTGAAGATTACTGATCAATTGGAGATTTCTGGAGGTTACAGCGAATTTTATATCCAAGGATAGCATTAAAGTTAGCTGATACGTTTAAATAATTAATTTCGTACGTTTAAAGTCGCACATATAGACATATTACCTTCAAACATAAGTGAATTTACTGAATTTATTATGTTCTAATTATAAGAAAAATCTTATAGATTTGCATAGCTTGTGTAGTTGCTGTCTAGTTTTGCTGAAAAATTAGCCTACTGCACACTTATGATAAGACATTTCTGCACATGCTGAAAAAAAAATGATAGTTAATAACGAATTATAATGTACCTTTTTATGCTTCAGAAAGTATTTGAAAATAGCTCCAGATGTCTCGTCTTTAAACTCATTACTCGGATGTATATGTGTTCAGAGGCACAACCTTTTTGTTTCTGTAAAAAAGAAAAAAACCATCCCTGTTTGTTTGACTAGTTTGTGAAGAGCTACAGTCATTGCCTAGTTGGGGGTTAAACAGACCAGAATCAATAAGTTAAAAAAACCGAATCCAAGCCGTTATAAATTAATTCCAACCACAGTATTCTGTATAAAAACTGCAGATTTTGAAATCAAGGGCTAAAGCCACACACATTCATGTGAAAATCTATTTAAAAGTAATCTACTAATATATTCTAGGAAACGATTTTCGTGATCAAATTTTCTTGTTATAATAGCATATATCAAGCTATTTTGTAAAATAAATGAGCGAAAACACATGCAAGGAGGAATGATTTTTCTGCAAGTGCTCCTTCAAGCTTCCCTTGAGCATACCTTCTGTTCAAACTTACAGAAATGTGTAAGAAATTTGCCAGGTAAAATATGACAGGTAGTGTAGAAAAATGGTCTTTAACTTATCATCTCCTTAAATAACTTTCCTATCTAAGTTACTTATATCACTGGCTATCTTTTGGAATTGCAACTAATTGAACATTAAATTAAATTTTAGCCATTATTCACCGTTTCCCTCATTCTTATATTTCACAGTTATAATTATTTTGTATTTATTTTCATTTGTTTTGCTTTATTTTTATAGACAGAAAATTTTTACGCCATCTGACATCACATATCCTTTAGATTAAAATAAAATTGTTAGCGTTCCAAGACCGATATATTTTAAAACTTTTTTTTATCAAATTTAATAACAAGTAGCAAATTTTAAGATATGAAAAAGGATGAAATTTTTTTAAAATTAAAAACAAAGTGGGCTCTGTTGTTGCTGCTTATGCCCCTTGACCGACAGCAACATCATATCAAGGCCATTATAGGCCACTTGGCTGATTCATGCGACTCCGGTTCTGAGTTAGCACCACAAGGGTCGGAGTCTGACTTGGCTAACGGAGCGGTCCCGTAATTATGAACAGCGTCAAGTGACGAGACCGGTACACTTGACCCCGTACCTCCAAAGGTAAATTTTGAGAACTCGGAGGATATTGAAGCCCCGACAGATTTTACATGCACCAGCCGCCATTACCGTACACGGCAATGGATTTCGTCAGCGACGAACATTGAACCAGAGACGTTCAGATCACTGGCCCTCTGCTCTTGCCAACTGGGCCGTGGGCTCTGTAACTGATATAAGAGATTATACTTTGAGTTTCTTTAATATAATTCTAGGAATTACTGATATAAAAAACTATTGATCTTGTTAATGTTTGAAAAGCATTCAGATTATTAAAATCACAGATAATGTTTTTTCATGGTAGAAATAAAATACTCTTTACACAAGTCACACCTATTCCAAAAAGAAAATTTTCCCCTATAACATTAATAACTATAATCCCCTATAACATTTCCCCTATAAACATTATAGTAAGAAAAAACAGTAGGGAGATAGTTTTCATAAATAAAGATAAAATTAGTAAAGAAAAAAGGCAGTAGTAATAGCAAAAATGAAAAAACAATCAATAAACAGAAATTAAATCTTTTATTGTAATATTAGCTTTAACGTTAACTTCGATTTTTTAAACTCATAAACTTGTATTGGATTTAATATAATTAACTATTGTTGCTAGTCTCTTGATTATATACTAATTCCTATGGTATAAAGAAAATAATAAAGTAAAGATCAAGGGTAGACTGAAGCATTGGAGATATTATATTGCGAATTGAATTGTAATTCAAGTATCATGAAAGAAAAGTATTAATCTTCGGTATTGAAAGGAGGGGAGCAGAAAGTAATTATCAAATCTTATAAGATATATGCATTTACAAGGAATTATTTCTTTAAGTTAAAAAAACGACAATTTTTAGCTTATCATATGTTATCATATGTTAGCCTTAAAGTAATGACTTGGGAACTTTGTGTAAAAAATATATTCCACTTTCTAGCTGTACGTTTTAAAAATGGTTCCAACTAAAACAAGAAAATGAAAGAATATATTCGCTGTATGAATACCAACTAAAATCAACTAATAAAATTGAAAATTTATCATTTTAATTAATGTTTTCCTAAACAACGGCTATAAAATCATCCCAGTTGATCAGAAAATGGGGAAAAAAAAATTCGTTTAAAATTTCTTTCCGATCGAACGAACATTTTTAAAGAGCTTTTAGTGTTCTCGTTCAACATGTCGCAATTTCCTTTCGCGTTTCCCTTCATTTTTCTTTCCTCTCTTTTACTCTCCCTCTCTCTTTTTCCCACCCCCTCTCTCCTTGTTTTGAATTAATTACTGGAGAAGCCCAAGTTTTGAGCTCAATAACATCTGTGCGTGGAATGCTAAATTAAGACCCGCAGAAAACGGAGGGAAAAGTTCTGCTGCCATTCTCAAAAGACTAAAAAAAAATGCATAAATCCAACCGATCATTTTAAGAACTATAATAATAATGAATCTAAGATTAAAAAAATTGATAAAGATAGAGCAAGGACACCGTTGATATTAAATAATATGCATTTTGAAAGAAAAAAAAATGTGGGTACCAATATATCTCTACCAAATTTACATATAAGTTGAGGGAAAGGGGGATACATGATCTCATATTTACGAATATATTTGTGATATACAAATAAAGGAAAGGTAAAACATAATTTAATCTTATATAAAGGTAAAATAAGAAATTGGAAGTCTAATGCCATTACTTTTTGAAGAGTAGCGCAAAAAATACCAAAACACAAATAGGTTTATATATTTTCTTTTTCAGCATAGAGAATAACTATGATGCTAAATCTTCAACAATAAAAGTAATAATAATTACTCAAACTGAAACAATTTAAGCAAAAAATGTGACTTCTAACTCTTCAATATAATTTTCTTTTGATTAAACCTTTTTAGCTCTAGTAATTTTGCAATTCTTTTATAGACTGCTTAGTACATTTCTTATCAGTTCAACTTTTTAAAATTGCTCATCAAGAAAGAATCTGATTAGGCATTTTAAATTATTTTCCAATAGTATAATAAATTCACATTACTTTTATTTATCTTCACAATTGTTTAGACGTTAATCATACAATTTGCAAGTATTATGTAAGTAGGAAATTTATAAGAAAAGGAATTTAAGGTTGAGGATTCCTGTCATTAACCAGGATATCATATACTTAGGTAATCTAACATTCTACAAACCAGAAGATTCATCGTACGAGGCTTAGCTAGAACATAGTTAGCCGTCACTAAATCCATTTAAATATAAATATTTTTATTCTTAGCATGTTCATACGGCAGAATTTGCTTCGGTAAGCTTTGACTACATCCGGTTGATTGCTGCTCGATTTTAATTTCACTCTTGTACACATGGGATATATATATATATATATATATATATATATATATATATATATATATATATATAGATAGATAGATAGATAGATAGATAGATAGATAAATCTGAGTTTTATCGATCTATAAAATATCTCGAATTACAAAAAATAGTAAAATTGAACGTATGAACAACTTTCAGCCATTATCACATTCCAACAAAAATAGTCATTTAAATAATAAATTCTATATATATATATATATATATATATATATATATATATATATATATATATATATATATATATATATATATATATATACCGGGTGGTCATAAAAAAACTTTGACGATATAGGGACCTCTAGCGGTTGTTCCGTTCAACCGATCGAGATGAGATTTCAAATATAGTTATTCAGAGGTATAAGCTCAGGATTCTGTGAACGGCAACCAAGTGGCACTCATGGTTACGGTTATAGGTACAGAAACACGAAATTTACGAATGGCAAACGCCCACTTTTTCCCGTCGTAAAATGCCCAGCGCATGCGAAAAACCTAAAGAGCGTTGAAACGCTACTGTATCACAAAATAAACGGAAACGTTATGCACGCACAAAAAACAGCTCTGCAAACGGCCAACAAAAACCCCATCGGGCCGCACGGAGGAAACTTGCATATGACAGAGGCAAGACACCAATCATTGATGAAAACTCAGATCGTACAAAATAAAACTTTTATTTGGATTACACATTTTCCACATGGGTGCCATCATAGGCCGTTCGCAGAGCTGTTTTTTTTTGCGTGCAAATGCGTTCGTTTTTTTCTGATACACGTACTCTTCCAACGCTCTTTAGGGTTTTCGCATTCGCTGAGCATTTTGCGACGGGAAAAAGTGGGTGTTGCCATCCGGAAATTTCAAGTTTCTGTACCTATAACTGTAACCATGAGCGCCACTTGGTTACCGTTCACAGAATCCCGAGCTCATACCTCTGAATTACTATATCTGAAATCTCCTCATGATCGGTTGAATGGAACAGCCGCTAGAGGTCCATATATCGGCAAAGTTTTTTATGACCACCCTGTATATATATATATATATATATATATATATATATATATATACAGGGTGGTTATAATTAAAGTTCCACTTTGAAATGGTCATAAAAGGAAAACCACTGGACCAAATGTTATCAAACTTGGCAATAGTTTAAAGGAGATCGTGGAAATTTCTTTTCCGCAAAAAAAAAAAAAAAAAAAAAAAAAGTTTAGAAACTCACCTCCAGGGGGGAAATGGCGCTGTATGCAATATTGTTAAACGAAATAAAACATGAAGACTTCGGTTTAAAATGCGTTTAATCGTTTCTAAAACATGTTACAAAGCATGTTCAATGTAGCGTCCACCATTTTCCAAAAGAAAGTTAAATCGCATTGCTGCATTCGCAACAGTAGCTCTTAGCATATCAGGAGGAATGTTACGGACATGTCGGTGTATCGCATCTTTCAATTCCGCCAAATTCTTCAGATTATCACTATAAACAGTGCTTTTGAGATAACCCCATAGTCACAGGGGTTGAGGTCTGGTGACCGGGGTGGCCATTTTGTGGGGTAGTTTCGGCCTATAATCCGTTCATTCGTGAAATGTTGCTTAAGTAACAGTGTGACACATATGCCAATGTGCGGTGGGGCCCCGTCCAGCATAAAAATCGTGTTGTCTAAAATGCCACGTTGTTGGGGTTCAGTTACCACGAAACATCTTAACATTGACTTTAAGCGAGCTGCAGTCACAGTGCATATAACAGGTCCATCTGTCGACTGTTCTTCAAATAAAAATGGTCCGATTATGAAACTAGCTGTCATAGCACACCAAACGGTGACTTTAGGAGAATGCAAGGAAACTGGGTAGATAATATGAGGGGTTTGTTTGGCCCAAATGCTGCAGTTATGGGTGTTGACATCACCATTTATGTAAAAATGGGCCTCATCTGTCCACAAAATGTTCCATGGCCAGAGTTCGTCCATTTCCAAAACGGGAGGAACGGCAAGGAATTCCAAAACGAAAGATTCTCTTGTAGCAGGATCGTTACGTTTAAGTTCTTGAACATGTTTGATGTTTTATGAGTAGAACTGCAGAACTTTACGGACAATTTTGTGCACCGTACTCCATGGTACGTCCATTCGACGTGCGATAGCACGTACGCTGCACGCACCGTGTGTGCTTTCCATTGTTGCTTCCTCCACTGCTAATGCAACAGCCTCCTCGGTTTCCACAGAAGCAGGTTTCCTTCCCCTCTCACGTGGAACAGATAATAATCCCGTGGCTTCAAACTTTGCCATCATTTTCCTCAAACCCTGCAGTGCCATTGGCCCTTGGCGTATTCCTCTTACTGAACGATACCTTTGCAAAGCACGCCGTTCATTGCTATCGCATTCATAATAGCATTTAACGAGAAAAGCACGGTCTTGCATGGTTAGAGACATGGTCGATTCGTAACAATGAGAACTCTGACAAACAGGCTCACTATTATCTGGAAAATCAAATGACGTGTACAGCTCATCTGCATAAATCATTTGCTTCTTCCTGCCGTAAGCTAATTACAAGCCATTGCGGTTTTGCATAACCCCACAAACAGTTTCGTTTTAGAAACGATTAAAAACGTTTTAAACCGATATCTTCATGTCTTAGGGCCGAATTCTCAAATTAGTGATCTGTAAGCTTCAAAATTCAAAAATTAGTGATCTGTAAGAAAACGATTTCCGGAATGCGCACACTTTAAATGGTAATTTTGTTTAGGTCAATGTTTCTTAAGGGTATACAAAATGTTAAACCCGTGTAACAAAAGGTTAAGTTAGATTCCGACCCTTATTTCGTTTAACAATATTGCATACAGCGCCATTTCCCCTCTGGTGGGGAGTTTTTGAACATTTTTTCTTTTTGGTGGAAAAGAAATTCCCATGACCTCCTTTAAACTATTACCAAGTTTGATAACATTTGTTCCAGTTGCTTTCCTTTTATGACCATTTCAAAGTGGAACTTTAATAATAACCACCCAATATACATATATATATATATATATATATATATATATATATATATATATATATATATATTAAAACTCACGGCGCAACAGTCCGATGTGGACCAGGGCCGGCGGTACCCATCTCCGCTTTCGTAACCGTTGGCTTGGGGTGCCATACAGCATATGTCTCAGTCAGGTGGTCAACCTGACGTGGGATCCCCAGAGTTCAGTTCCCAAGCATGCTTGGTCCTCATTTTATCGACCCACTGAAGGGATGAAAGGCTGAGTCGACCTTGCCCAGTCACAGGGTTGAACCCTGGAAATGTGGGATGGTAGCTTGACGATTTTAACCACTACGCCACCGGGGTTTTAATTATATATATATATATATATATATATATATATATATATATATATATATATATATATATTATATATATATATATATATATATATATATATATATATATATATATATATATATATATATATATATATATATATATAAACTATCAAATTGTTTTGAAACAAGATTTCGGTATTCTTTCTTATTGAAAGTCTTATTTAAAAGTAATTCCAATTTCATCGAATTGAATAAAATTGCTCTAATTCAGCCTAGGAAGAGAATATAACTCAAGACGAGAAGGTCCTCTGATTCTTTGTAGAGCAGCAAGAAGAAGAAAACGCTCCTTATTTCCCAAAACACACGAAAATCGTTTTAAAAATCTAAAGGATCTTAATATCAAATTTTTTTTAAATGATTGTCTTATGATCATATCTTAATTGTAACTAGCCGCTGCGCGACCAGCATGGTCGCTTTTAGATTTATATTTTCTTTTGCAAAACAACTCAATTGAAAGTAACATATGTAAGGAATGTTACCATTACCTGTCATCATAAATATACGTTGTTAAGGGGTAGTGAAAACTCAGACAAAAAATTTATAATCATTGATAAATTCACTATAAGGCTGATTCTAAAACATCATGATTAAAAAATGGGAATTTCCATTACTTCAGAACAGAGTTAAAGATAAGTCTGAGAAACCCAACACCAATGATTTTAAAAATTATATCTCTGACTGTATGTACTATTTTTCAAAACTAAGATATCTACACTTTATCATTACATCAAATAAGAAATTGTTGGGGAAAATTTTCACTTATAAAATGGAGTGAAAATTCAGCAAATACTAAAATATAGTATAGATTACATTTCTCTCTGTATGTATTATTGTTCGCAATTCAGATATCTCCACTTAATCATATTAAATAAATAAATTAAAATTATTCATGAGTAAAATACAGCAATTAAATTGTACCAAATTACGTGCTATCGTCGAGCCACACGCGGACAGCCGGTAATGTTTACATCCAGTAGTTACAGCCGTTGCCATTCGGATTGTAGAAATATCGTCGATTTTTGTGCCGCATACCTACGCGTTTTATATATATAGATGTACAACATGAGAAGATATCGGACGTGAGTGTTCATTTTGAATTCTTTTACATCTATATAAGCTTCTCATATAATGGCTAATAGTCAAACTTAAAAGTAATATGACCAAATTTTCAACAGCTAATCTTAATTATAGGGAATAATAGGCCTGATCTGCAACAGAGCTGCAAATTTTCTACAAATTGTTGCTACTGTAAGTACCTCCCGTAGATATGCTTTTTCAACAAGAATATTTGATTTTATGGTGTATTACAGAACTGGTAGCTTCCCTTTCCCTCTTGAATGTTTGAAAACTCGAATCCTTGAAAGCTTCATAAGACATAACGAATGTTGTAAAACATTTCAGTACTTTGTCTAAGACCGAAAACATATCGTCATATTTGACACATTTTGCGCAAAGTCTTCAAGGGATGATGTTATGCCACTTAGAAACAATGTTTTCTTAAAAATTACGAACGTAATATCTGTTTTATAGAATTCTGGTTGCTTTAGTCGTATCACTGAAAACCTGAAAATTGATGTCACCAAAGGACAGACGAAAATTTTCTGGACCTAGAATTAATCTAGACACGTAATACTTTTCTCTGGTGCCTCGAATGCTTTAAAACATGTTCCCATTAAATACATCTTAAACACGTTATTTTGAGATTAAAGCTGTACTACTTAAAAATCAGATTTTCTTGACACAAATGCGAGCCCGAACTAACTAAAAAGCAAAGAACAAATCGGATAAGCATTCCCATTTTTCCGAGTTTATTCTTCTCCATATTTTCGGGGGAATAAGAAAGCAAGAAAGATTTATCCTTTCTAGAGCAGCGTCATCTGATCCTTATTCCCTTATTTACAGGGGGGATAGTAATTCTTTATTTTTTTCTTTCGAAACCTTCGTCGAACTCATAACTAGGAATTTAGTAATTAATTCATAAGTATCGCGACAAAGAAATGGAGGAGAGACAGTGGAAAGAAAAATGAAAGCATGCGAAAGGAAATTGTGACGTTTCAGCCCGAGAATATTAAAAGCTCTTTAAATTTCGATAATCAAAATGAAAATTTAAACGATTTTTTAAAAGGTTCCTTTGTTGCCGGTTGAAGTCCCTTTTTTTCTACATCCGAAGTTTAAAAGATTTTAATTAAAGATATAAATTCTTTTGGTTTTATTAATTGGATATAAGTTAATGGAATATAATCTCTCCAGCTCTCATTATTTTTTTTAATGTTTTAATTATAGAATTTGTCAAGCGCAAAAATCTCTTTTTACGTCCTAACAAAGATATGACCCTGTAAATCACGGTACGCAGTACATTTTCAAGGCTCAATTAACGAATTGCACAGCCAAGATATTTCTTATAAATTCAAAGCAGTTTTGTGTAGATTAGACCCGCAAACTCCAACCAAACCGATTACAATAATATTGTTAAGATCAGATTTTTTTTCCTCTTTGAGCATACGTATCTGAAGAGAGTCAAATTTGACAAATAATAGAGATGCTGCCATTAGGAAAGCATTGTTGTGACACTGACTTCTTGTCTTAAATTATTATATCTGAGACAGAATTCGGCTAAAAATTTTGATAAATAGAAAAAGATTAAGCAACGCTGAAACGCCTAACTATAAATTAGAGAAAACGTGCGTTTTGAAGTTAAGTGTTCAGACAGAATTTGTCATATTCCTCATATCCTGAGGTCAAATTTGACAATATGAGAAATCTATAAAAAAATACTAGGTATTTTCAAATTGCCTTTTTAAGGTCTTCAGAGCTATTCAATGAATCAGATAATATAAGTATGAAATTTTATTTCGTGTTTTAAAAACGTCTATAATCATAATCCATGATAAGGTCTTTTGTCCTTATCCACAAAATTGAGTCATGATAAGACGTACATTTATCTTTCAAAAACGTATTTTTTTTTTTGTTAATATTAATTTCCCAGAATAACCACTGATTTTTTGGTTCATAAATGTGAAGCTCCACTCGAAATGTGAGCTTCAATCAGTATCAAAAGATGGCTGACGGTAGTCCGTCATATTACGATTGTGTTGGGTGTTGAAGTAGCTCACTTTAGCTCCTTGCAAAAGTTGCTGTTAATAACCCAAGCGTTTTCAAAATCAAAATTAATAGGTAATGGGATTCGATTCAAGTCAGTTGCTTTTAATTTTTTATAAGTAGTACACGTCGATAATGAACTTCAATCAGTATCAGAATTTGTGCAGCGGCAAAATTGACACCTTGTTCAACAGGTCTGCATAAACATTCTAGCATTTTGTATACTTGCGATGTGCCTGAGAACTCTAATCATTTTATGCTCCCCATAAAGGTAATTAATTACCCAAAAGGGACAACAGAAATTCACATTCCCCTGGCAATGGAGAGTTGCATAGAAATTAAAGAGTGGTTCTACCTGTTATAATCTAGGCCTTGAAAGATTCTAATGGCCTTGCAGAGAGCTTGTCTGGTTGTTGAAGACCATCTATTGTTGTCGAGAAAGGCTTTAAAGATCTTTGGAATCTATCCAAACTCGCCTGAACAATTAATCTCAAAATAATCTCACAGAATAATTCCATTAAAAACTATGTTTCATTTGTAATCATATTTTCCATGTACGATTAATAAATTAGTGAAACACATTCAAGTGACTTGGAGTCTGTATAATAGAGTAAAATCATTTCCGGTCACCTATTTTTAAATTTGATTACATCACTTCACGCGATTTGTTCTTTCAAACTAGGGTTTAATTAAAAAATTACTTTTGCAACCTTTTCACCTCTATATTTGTGAACAAATTCCCACGGCTATCCAAAAGAGCAGTAATCTTATAAAATCTTTCCTGAGACAGATTGTAGTACATCGACGAAGCAATTAACATTTTCTAGCTTTTGCTATCTGGCATTGTGAGGGCTCTTCCATACAAAATAACAGAATTGGAGGAAATGTAAAAATGAAACTAAAACATACTGCAGCCAAGTTTTCAGCGATCGCCAAATATTAAACCAATCAATATGGGACATACTGAATGTAAATAAACTTTAAATAAAACTTAACAAGAATTTGCTCGCTGATACCGTTCTATTTTTTCTTAGTTTTTGCTATTATAACAAATCTTCTTTGTTGCAAAACAAAATATTTTAATATTATCATTCAAAATAAAAAGTTTCGAGTACTTTCTTATTTTCAGTCGAATTATTGTTCTGATGGGGGGGAGGGAGTTGAAAAACATAATTCCCTTACCTTTTTTTTCAAATCTGAATCTAACACCTTTATAACCGTAGTTGGAGTTAGTTGTCTATCTTATACGCTTGAGGCCCTGTATTCCATATTAAGGTTGTTCAACTGCTTAAAGGCAACCAAAATCAGGTTCGTAAATATTTAATAAAAGTGATAAGTGGTGTAGAATATCAGTTTAAGTGGAATGTAGAAATTGCACTGCTGGCCATTAAAATTGCAACACCAGGAAGAAAGCAAATAACAAAACTTTACTTATTATACGTATACAGCATAGTGGAAAGAAAACATGATTAAATTTGTAGGCAATTTGGGGGTATACAGGGTCCGAAATTAGTACACACAGCTGCCGCCTCTGGCAGCTTTGTGTACAAATAATAGAGATGGGCTAAAACGGCTCTAACCCGGTTACGCATCAAGTCGAACTGGGCTTGGATGACAGATACGAACTAGTCATTCCATGCTGCTTCAAGTCTATGCCACACTTCATCAATCGTAGTAGCTGGAGAGCGGTGGCGGCCCAGTCTCTCAGCAACCCATGACCATATGTTTTCAGTGGGTGAGAGATCTGGAGAGAGTGCTGGCCAGGGCAACAGTCGAACGCCCTCTGTGTCGACGTAGGTAAGGAAAGATGGGCAACATGCGGTCTTGCGTTATCTTGATGAAGGATCACGTCTATGAGGCCTCGAAGATAGGGCATAGCCACCAGCCTTAAGATCTGAGAAATGTAACGCTGGTTGTTCAGATTACCGATGACGCGACCAAAAGGTGTTCGTGTCGTATACCCAATGGCTGCCCATACCACCACACCATGACATCAATGCACGCAGGCCACGTGCGTTCTTCTCGGCACCTCCAGACACGGATACGTCCATCATAATGCTGCCCACAGAACCGGTGCTCGACTGAAAAGATGACTTGGTGCCACTCTTCTATCCAGTTTTGTCATTCCAGTTTTGTCGCCGCGCGTGTCTATGCTGTAGTGTCAAGGGAAGCCGCTATAATGGTCGCCGGGCAGACAGTCCGTGCTGATCCAGACGTCGTCGCACTGTCCGTGAGGATTCTTGTCGTGCTGCAAACAAGCCTATTTCCTGACTCAAGGTCTGTGATGTAGCTGTACGATCTTGCAAGACCGACCTGACAACATGTGTGTCCTCTCGAATGTTAGTGGCGGGAGGTCGTTGAGATCCTGTATGGCTTTCAGTATGAACCCCTGAACCCATCGATTCCATATTCGCATGACAGTCGTTGGATTTCGACCAATGCAAATAGCAATATCGCAGAACGATAAACCACACTCTCGATAGGCCACGATCCTTCCACTATCGAATTCGATACGTGCTGGTAGCTGTTTCTCATCCTTGTACGAGACAACACGATATTCTCCCAAGCAACCAACATTCAAATGTGATTTCAGAATGAGAAACCCGCCGCGTAACACTCCTTTTATACAGAGTTTGAAATGCCGTTTCTCCCTCCTGCGTAGTTCGATTGCGCTTAAATTCTAACCATTTGCATATCCCAGCATCTTCTTTCATTCATACGCATTTGGTGTTTGTATCATCCATCCTTCATGGTGCTGCAATTTTAATGTCCAGCAGTGTAAAATGGAAATATAAATCCATAAAGCTATTGTAATCGACCAAAAAAGTTTTAGCGGCTGACCTGTTGGTCATACCTTATATTTTAAAATTAATTGATAGCAAGAAACAAGCTGACTTTTCAAAAACAATCCATCTGTGGGTCTTCAGAAGCCAAGTAATTTTTTCTTCCCAGAAATCACTGCTGACGAAACAACTTAAAGATGGGTATTCTCGAAGTCGGTTGCAAAATGTCAAAGCTATCAAATCGATTAAAGGGCGTAGTGGATTTCAAGGTAGCCTCCATATTCTCCGCAAGGTCCAACAAAGTTAATAAACAAAATTTGGTAAAATTTGGTCGATCTAAGGAAATGTTCATAGAACAGACAGATAAATTTTCAATTTTTATGAAGCAATTTCTAGGGTAAATTTTTTAGGATTGCCTCTCTAAAACTTACCAAGACATATCATGTAACGCATAAAACCTAAAATAACGGTAATTTAGTAGAAGCATAAATGACAATATTAATATAAGGCTTATATAAAGTAGAAATGACGTTTGTACAATGAAATTAAATTTACCTGTACTAGTAAGACTTTAGAAAATTGAGTGATAACAGTGGCAAATAATGTGGCCTGGAGTTTCAGAGTGGTTTGAGGTTGGAGATATAGAATATTGGGTTATACGTCTTAACTTATGATCGTCGTCTCAATCCATTGGGAACGTAAGTAACTGAAGTCAACATCTTCGATGCAAAAACAAACCGGGAATAAAAATCTCGCTTTTCATCTACTTCCGGCAAAAGCAAGGATATGCTTGTAATAAGAAACTTTAATATATCATTTCATGAAATATTGAAATTATTAAGTTTTTATTAAGTACTCAATAATTATATGATAGATTTACATGAAAAGTTACGAAATTCCATTAAGATAATCATGGGATTCAAAGAGGATGAAAGCTATGAGAAATTGTTTTAGGAATTCAAGCAAAATGTGCTTCAACACCACTCTTTCTACATTATATTTCTTATCTATCATAAATTATATGAGTTTCAGTAACATAAGTATTAATTAACATCTAATAGTTTTATGCTGGTTTTTTTTCGATGATTAAGAAATATTATAAATGTCATGGGATTGAGAGAGTATGAGAGTTATATATCATTTTAACAATGTATGTAAATTTATTTATTTCTAATGCGGAAGCACTTGCCGCTAGACATTCGCCTGTTATTCACCGTAGTTTTGCTGACCATTTTATTATGAGAGAACCATATAGGTGGACTAGTATTACCCCCTATGAAGGGACGGCACAAACGGAGGTATTTTAGTGGCGCTTCACCGGGATTCAATCCGAGCACCCTCTGCACCGAAAGCCAGCGCGCTGTACCACAAGGCCACCTCGGCCAGCAAATTTTATTTTAAATCCTCCCTTTTTGCTTTATATTACACACATATCCATGCAGTGTTTTTACCCGTCTTACATTATTTCTGATTAAACTATCCCTATAACATGGTAAAGTACAATTAGATCTACCTTATATCTCAGTTTGTTTCAAAAATTGAAAATGAAATATCCAATTTTTTTCCGAAATGCTTATTTAAAGCCATATTGACGTGTTTTTTATAGATTAGAATATAACCTTAATAAATTGATGAGTTCATGTGTGGGACAGGCAAGGAAACATAAAGAATTGGTCGTTATCATACTTTTATTTGACAATACTAAAAAAAATTTTTAGACAGAAATTAATAATAAAATAAGGTTCATATTCATATTAACAACTAATACATGAGGAATCCAGAAACAGAAGCAAAATATTCAGTCAAAGTAAATATTTCAAAGTTCATTTGAGAGGTACTTGAGACTGTGGAAGAATACAGCGATGAAAGCTTCCGTTGACAGGTACCTACATCAGGTCAGACTAGGCATCATCATGTCAGACTCTCGGAACCTCCGCAAGTCTCCGCGACAGTGCAAACGGCTCTCTAGGGTCAGTGCTCGGGGATCAGCAAGCGAAATCTGTCGACCTGTTGTTTCCCGGAGCCATTTTCGCAAGCCCCTCTCATTGGACAGTGGGCCGTCTTTATCTTAACAGTTCCTGCCCCAATTGGTCCCTTATTTCACTCCTCATGTTCACAGTCTGCCAAGTGCCTCCCCACCATAATTTTCGTTTGCGATACCACTTTGACAATTATTTGAAAGTTCTATTGTGGGCCATAAAATAACTTGAACTTAACGTCACCATCTAACGTCACCATTTATAGTATTTTCATCTCTGTCAATGGCCACGCAGACAGTTCTTCTTTTACGCCACCCTTTTGGTTTATAATTCAATGCCTTTAGTGTTCCTCAAGTCTTTATTTATTTTTTGATTCTCTAGTGGTTATTATTGACAGTCTCTCGACCACACACCGAGGTGAATTATAACATCCGGCACTTCTACACGTATTGCATGTGCGTTTCCTAAGGAATCATAAATTAATATGTGTACAGTTGTATTTGTGAGAGAAAGCATTTTAATTTAATGAATTAGTTGTTACAAATTAATGAATGTAACCAATATATAAAGCATTCAAATGTGTGTGAATATCCCCGATGAATTCGATTATATATATATATATATATATATATATATATATATATATATATATATATATATATATATATATATATATATATATCATAAAGTTATACATTTTTGCAGGGGAGCTTATGTGAATGTAAACCTAGAAACGTTTACTTCGATATAATGAAAATGTAAAACAAATGCAGATTTTCTAGGTACAAAGCATTTCATATTTTTCCATGCAAAACTGAGAATTTGAATACTTTCCATTACGCGCATCTGAATTCGCCAATATGCATAAAACCCTCCTGAGAAACAACGGTTCAGAAAAAAAAAATATACCTAACGAAAATATAAATATTTTCTCCGGAGTGGGAGGCTGCTAGAAAAATAAAATAAAACTAAATAAAATCAGCAAGGAAGAAGAAAATCACTGAGCTAGAGACATTATTCCGGTCTTGCTTACCCACGTCCCCCATTTTTTCCACATTTAAGCGTCATTAGCACTTTAATGACCGCAAAGCAAAATAGGAAAAAGGGGAAAAAATAAAGCCGGAGGTGTTAAAAATATCCGCACCTTCACAAAACTTCAATGCATATGGAAGGGGGAAAAAAATCCCTCTCTAACTCAATGAAGCTGCGAGAAAGGAGCACAATGCCTGCACACAAAGAATATGTGAATGGAAAAACACTGAAGAATGCCGCAGAATAACTGAGCTTTAACTCGTCCTACCCCTTTTTACACGCTTCCCCGCCTCTTTTGTGTTGCATAGCTGTAAAAAAATCATCACGGTATTATTTGCTGTTGGGTCGCCGGAAGAGTGTGGGGCAACTCGAGAACGACAAGTGTCGGAAGGTTTGGTTCGTCTGACGAGGTGAGCCCATGGTACATGCTGACGAAATGAATTTGGGGAGCTCTTAAATTTATTTTTTGGAGGAGTTTACGACAAGATCCGGTTATGCTGAAATCAATTACGCAGAGATACTTGTCGCTTTTAGTAGGTCGAGTGTCAACTGTAATGAAACCATCTGGTGAGTATCCTGCTTTATTCTACAAGGAAAAAACATCCCAAAATCAAAAACCGAGGTTCAGAGAAACAAGGAAAGTTATTTAAAATTATTATCGTTTGGTTAGAGCAGGGGTTCCCAACCTTCTTCCTACATCGACCCCTTTTAAAAGAATGATTTTCTACATCGAGCCCCTCACATTTTCCTCTGTAATATACAGCATATAACATAATTATAATACTAATAATTGCACATAAAACATTTAAAGATAACAATTTGACTTAGAATATGAACAAAAAATTAGAAAAAGTGGTACATTAGGTTTGTTTTTTTATTATTTTTGTGCTATGTTCCTTTTTAATTTCACAAATATAAACAAGATTTCAGAAACACAGATAGTAATTGCACAAACATCGCCAAGAGAAAATCGAAACTGCTCCAGATTCGTTGCATCGGGAGGACCCATGTGCTGTTTAAGGTCCAGTGGATTTCCGCATTTCTGCCTAGTGTTGGTACACAAATAAAAGCCAATGGCGTCATTCGAGGCATATACTAAAGTGTCATGACATTCGACTTTATATGCTTGGAACACTACCCCTATGAAAATCTGTATTTATACATATTAAAACGGATATTATTTTCTAATAATTACATTCCTAAAAAATAAATTAAATTTTAAAACAGAAAAATTTATCATAAACCCCCAATAGACTCCTGGAATACTATAGACCCTTTTTAAACTTCCATCGACCCCCAAGGAGTCCACCTGGACCCCTTTGGAATCCCCGGGTTAGAGTATGTATCTGCGGCCCAGAGGCTTTACGGTTCTCCTCTGGTACATGCACTGTTCTACAATTCTTAATGGGGACCAACATACAAAATTCTAGTAAAAAAAAAGATATTTTTATTTCCTTGGCTTGATTACAAAACTTGAGAGTGAAATAATACAAAGTGCGTACTTCTATGTTAACTTCATTGCCAGATACAATATGTTTATTGTATGTTGTCTGCGCATACCCTGCTGTACATCCATACTTAAAGGATATTTATTTCGGAATGGAATTTTTTATGATTTGTTCAAGCTATTATTGAAAAGTTATTTGCAAAATTCCTTACAAGGCATTTCTGTAAAAAATTTTTCACCGTTCCTTTTCTACAGTTTTATTAAACTTTCATCAGGACTTTTGTTTAACAATGAAAATATTTATCCTAAAACGAAAGTTACATTGCAAAAATTGGTTTTTTACAGAGGTCATCATTGGAGTTTACTGATAACACAACACTTTTTCTAGCTGTTAATAACTTTGATGACCTACTACAGGACTAAATTACTTGAGATTTAGTAAACAATGCATCTGTTTCTTAATGTATCTTTAAAATCACAACTAATGACAAAAATTTAAAAAAATTATTTCTTTCGTTTACTAAAAATGTCACATAAAATTCTCAATGCATATTTGATGAAGGTTGAGGTTTATGTTATTTTATTCCTTTAAAATATTTTTCACTATCGTTGACCTACGAGGAGGTCTAAAAATATATCTTACCTGTTTCTAACTGGGGTTATTTAGGCTAATATAAGCACTGAAAAAATAACACTTCAAGAAATGACAGTCATGCACCATAGCTGACAGTTTTTTTCCTTCGGCTAATGCCCCTGGGGCTGACGACTGTTACACCCCAGTCTGGCGTACATATGAATACAAGGAATTAGAAACACAAATCACACAAGAATTTGTATTACAAACGATGACATCGGCGATGGACGATGAATTGCAGCTATCCTCTCTAGATGGGGCTCCTTTTGCAGGCGGAAGACTGACCGGCTCCCCTGAATACAACCAGTCTTACGCGGGAATCGAACCCGCGTCCCCGGCGTAGCAGGCTGCTGCCCTAACCACTGGGCAACTGCTGACAGATTTTATGACTTGTGCCACCCGAGAGCTAAACGTGCCAAGAGGGAACGTGGATTGCTGTTGTTGGTAATGCAGGAAAATTTTTCCAGAACTTCCAGCTTTGGTTTGGTTTGGAGAGCTACGGTCAATTTTTGCTACACGAGGGTTAATTAGACCGGGACCGACTGCGTAAAGCCAATTCCGAACGGCTACAAACGTCTATGCTAAGAGGGGGATTCGAACCCACAGACTCTGGTACCGAATGCAGGGGGCCCTATCCATTCGGCCATCGTCCGGCCAGAACTTCCAGCATTACCCGGTAATTCAAATGGCTTGTCTGCAATGACCTCCAGTATGAATCCGTAAATGGACTTTCAGATCAAATAATTGTAATGTCTGAACAGCTGTACGTAAAATTAAATACCTCTTAAAGCAATGTGAAACTTCTTTTAAAACAGTACAACCCTTACTGATCTGAGACTCTACGAATGCTTAAAACATAAGACATTAATCATGTTATTTATTCCAGTTATTCGCAAAAAAATCTGAAATTGGTGGATGTCTACTGAACATGGTTTACCAATAGTTACCCATTCATGTTTTTCTATAGGAATTTTGCACAGAGGTGGCACTAAAGGCATAAATTTGATTACATAGCTATTGCGAGGGGATTTTTTAATAGCAACATCTAGACCCATCCTATATGACTTACATGCGCTTATTGTTACGGCAGAAGTTCGGAAACGCCCTTTTCTCTCAAGGCCTTAGAAAGTAGTCATTTGTTTTCCTGGGGAGTGCCTAGATTCATAAAATTATTCTGATGTATACTAGAATAGATGTGCGATATGCCAAAATAAAATATTTTTTTATTTATATGTGGTGTATTACAAAAGGAACCATGTATATATTCCTCTCAATTATAAATAAATTAGAATTCACCAACTGAAATAAAACTTCCGTATTATATACTTTACAGTTGCAGATGCCCTTATATACAAACAAGTCTTTTTTCCTCACAATTTTTGCCTTAAACCAGGAAAAAAACTATTAAGCACCTGCCTTAAATACTTCATATGAACTTTAATTATCATTGGTCATATAAGTTTTTCCCAGATCAAACTCAGATAAATATTTTGCAGAAATATAGCAGGAATAATAATTTTGCAGAAATATATTGGAGGAATCCCCTTAGCAGTGTAAACAGGAGTAAGTATTAAAATGACTAATATCCCCTTTTTATAAAGCCACAATTTTTAGAAGCAGTTTCCTAGCGAATCAAAATACTATTTTTTTTTTGTATTTTTAGGTTGTGTTTTGAGATATTAACATAGAATGCCCCCCCCCCACATTTGGAAAGATAATAAGGTTTCTTTAAACTAATTTTACAGTCTTATGGGAGACTAATTTCGATTGGTTGTTCTGTGTGAAGTTCACATCAAGTGTTCTCTGATTTTCAGTTAAAATATATATATTACACATTCTTCCAGCATCAATTCAGGTAAGGAAATACGTTACGGGCTTGGTCCAGACCAATGCGACTAGTTTAAAACCTCTAAGAAGTGTCTTGCATGATGTTTACTTTACTTTGGAAATAAATAATGTTTCTCCCGAAACTAGTCACACATTATACTTTACAACTGATTTCCGACAGTTTGATCTCCAGCACTTTCAGAAAAAAATTCTTACATAAAAAAACATTCCTTTTACTGTAATATGTATTAATTGAAATGTCTTAATTGATCGGCAGATCTGTACTGTCCGTCCGGCACCCAGTTCCATAATAATTGGAAAAACAGGCGGACCCTCGACTGCCTATACTGGAATTACTGCAGTGGCTAGTCTTCATTTCATTCAGAGTTGATGCCTTACTGGTGGGAAATTTTTTGTTTTGTGAATTACTGTAACACGTAACTGGTTTGGACAAGGGGTGCTATGGCCCAATTGGCAAAGACAGCGAGCCAGTGATTTAAACATCTCTGGTTCGATGCCGGTTGCTGACAAATCCACGGACGTGTTCTCTAATGGTGGCACGTAAAATATATCGTGGCCGCAATGTCCTCTAAGTTTTCAAATTTACCTCTGGAGGTGCGGGGTCAAGTGTTCCGGTCTCGTCACTTGATTTGGTTCAAAATTATGGGACCGGCCCATAGGGGGTAATGCTGGTCCACCTATACGATGCTCCCAGAAAAGTGGCCAGCAAAACCGCAGTGTCATATGGAGGAAAGGATAATGTCCAAGAAACCATCTGCCGTATTGGGGAAAAAACTGGTTTGGACAATTGCAACTAATATCAAAACTTTAGGCAGAAGATCTATTTCTTCCGAAACCAATCTCCAGTTCTGAGGAATGACTTGTCCCTGTCTGAGATATTTACAATGTTAGAATGATCTTATACTTTTGTTTAGATTTAAAAAAAATTATATCAAGACTAGAAGAACATTCTAACGTACGGCTCGTTTTAGAAAATTTGTATTCGATCTGTTGCATTACCAAAATAAGTGCATGTCTCCAGTACTTATAAAACCTTTAACAATTATCTTACTGTAACATATCCACTGAACCCACTGGAGATATATCTTTCCTATTTTCGTGATTGTTGTGTAATTTACTGGGAATACATTCTTTCCCATCGTTAATCGACGCGCAATGAACACTTGGTAATTATGGTGTAAATTACAAATGATAAGCAGATACAGGGTTTCTAATGTTCAATATGCCTTTGACACCTTGCCTCAGGCCTTTCTCTTCCTTCAGAGAATTCATACAGTGTATTTTAAGAGGATTGGTTTTAATAGACGACCTATTATTAAAGCACGAAAAAGCAGCATCTCCAACATATCAATACTAACAGAACTACGAGTTTCCCCGCTTCGCATCGGCGAGCAATAAACACAAATTTTCAGCGGTAGAAAAGAAAACAAAAAAGAGGTATGACAATGTATCGTCATAAGGGGGTAAGTGAGCAACAAAACACCCAAGAATGCCGCGAAAATAACTAAGTCCTGAGTCCCCGACACCCCTTTATTTTTTTGCTCTCTGCCGCATCCCCTTTTGTGTTCCGTCACGATAAAAAGCGCGGTAAAAGCAGAGTTTTGTTGTCGCCTCTGCGGGTGGGTGTAACGGTGAGAAAAGGGGGGGGGGGATTCCAGAGGCATATTCGGGACACCTTCTGTTTAATGAAGTGTATCTTAGAGAGAGAGAGGAGGAACGATTTGGAAAGAATGCGAAGGGGTCCGCGCACACACCCCACCCCGCTGCTCATCGTTTGAATATTTCGCCAACGATTAGATCTGCATTCTGTACCTGCTTTGTAACAGAAGTTAAACTAACATTATTCTTGTGCACGGCCTGTAATGCACAGATCAGCTTTCTCTGATCCCTCCCACCCTCGGCCCCCTCCGCCGACGTATTAATCACGTCCGTCTCTCCTCCATCCCCCGTTCCCTAGAAGCGATTGAGGGACTATTTCGGAGCTTTTCGGGTCTACCCAGTCAGGTAAAATGACACTGAATGGCATATGCTTTATAATAGAAATTTTAACGCTTTGAACTCGTTGAAATTCAGATTATGTTTCGAGAAATGAACAGAGTATTCGAAGGGGCGAATTAATTTCCCCTTCCATATTTTTTTCAAATATTAAGTAATTGTAAAAAAAGTTATATTACTCACTTTCATTATTTCTTCATAACATATGGTGGAAATAGGGAATATTTTACTACCTACACATACGAGGTTTTTATCTATATATATAAAACAGTTCCGTAAATAAAGATGAACATTTTTGTGGGAATAGGCATGAAAGTACACATGAGAAACTTTTTTAGCACATGATGGAAAAGGGAAATTTTTTTATTCAAGAGAGGACGGTGGAAATATAGTATTAAAAAAATTTTAATTTTGACCCAACATATACATATGTGTATGCATTATAATAATAAATAATAATTGTCATGATAATTATCTATATATATATATATAAAACATTTGCGTAAGTGACTGACTGACTGACTGACTGACATATAACGCACAAACCAAACCGCTATACATAAAGGGCTGAAATTTTTCATGGCGATTCTTCTTATAGTGTAGGGGTGCACAGTAGGGGAGATAAAAAAAATTCTTCTTAGATTTTCTTAAATTAAATTTTAAGCTGTTTTTGTAATATTCTTTAAAGTTTTCATTTAAAATTATAATCCGAGGGTTATAAAATTTATATCACAAGAAAGATCATAAAAATTCCTTTAAAAGGAAATCTTTTTCGAATCTTTACCTCCATTTTCTAATTTTTGGTGAATTTTTAATGATTATTTTTTAGAATTTAATTTATTAAATGTTGATCACTTGGTTTCTTTTCTTTTAATTTTGCGTCACGTGCCTAATAACGAAATAGATGGAAAATAAAATTCTTGTTAATGCGGCAGACGATTGGACACTATCCAAAAAATATTAACATACAGAAAAAGAAATGTTCCTCAAACTGTACTATATTAACTGTACTATATTCTTTAGTATGTTCTATTAGATTTAATGTGAATATTTTCTTCTATATTATTTTGTCTATAAAAAATATCCGTTAAGCGCGATCTGTCAGCCGGAATTCCACTAAAATTGATAGAGTGACTAAGCACGACATGGGAAAGAGTTCCCGTGAAAAAAAAAAAAACAGTTCCAAAAGTCGCCGATAGGGGAATATATGGCGATGTTGTTGTCGGTGCATCCGAGAATTTGCACAAAACTCTAGTAAAACATCAAAATGCAAATTCACGACTACGTAGTCGACAGTAGCGCCAGTATTTTGGGCTCTAAATTTAAGGGGTGAATACCGATAAAGTTGTAATAAGCAGAAAAATGAATAACAAAGAAATTTCACTGCAACACAGCTTTATTCAAATTCATTCGTCCCACCTTGAATGTGACCACCGTCCTGGTGGACGACAAATTGCATCCTGAACACTACGTTCTCAACGGCCGAGCGTAATATGTCACCAGAAACGTTCATCACAGTCCGGGATATGTTATACTTTCGAGATAACATATCGAAGTTCGAGACTCCACCAAGATACATCTTAGACTTTAAATCACCCCACAGAAAGAAGTCACATGGGTTAGGTGCGGGGAGTGAGGTGGCCATGCAAGTGGGAAAAAAGCAACTGATGACCCTTCCTTCTGAAAAGCTGTGGCGCAACAGACTCCGCACCGATCTTTATAGCCCAAAATACTGGCGCTGCTGTCGACTACGTAGTCATGAATTTGCATTTTGATGTTTTACTTGCATTTTATGCAAATTCTCAGGTGCGCCGACAAATAACAGCACCACACCTTCCCTTTTCGGGGACTTTTGGAACTAATTATTTTTTTCACGGGAACTCTTTCCTATGTCGTCCTTAGTCTCTATATCAATTTTGGTGAGATCGTACTCTGAGTAGTGTCAGTTTAATAAAAATCACCCTATATATATATATATATATATATATATATACACACTCATGGACAAAAAAATTAGCGCACCAAGAAGGAGTCGTCAAAATGAAACGAAATTTTACATACGTAAAGACTACTTTAATATAAGTAAATGATAAGAAAATGAAAGAAAAAGGATAATTTATTTCAGAGAAAAAGGCAAAAGAACGGAGGAGTTAATACTCCGTTGAACCCCCTCTAGCGCGAATGCACGATGCGATACGATCGGGCATTGAGTCATACAAGTTCTGTATGATGTCTTGAGACATTTCGTTCCATATTTGCTGTAACCTTGCCTCTAGTTTGTTCAAACTCGTGGGATGCCCAACTCGTCGTCCCAAATGATCCCAGATATGCTCGATTGGAGACAAATCTGGGGATCGGGCAGGCCAAGGAAGGGTAGTAACAGTGGAGACAGTCTTGTGACACCCTTGCCGTATGAGGCCGAGCATTGTCTTGTTGAAAAATGGCTCCTGGGAGCCGTTGCATGAGTGGCAACACATGTGGTTGCAGGATTTCATGAACATACCGCTGGGCTGTTTTGGTGCCACGGAACAATACTAGGGGTGACCGTCTATTGTAGGCAATGGCACCCCATATCATCACACCAGCTGTGGGAGCGATGTGTCGCTGTACAGCAAAGGCAGGATTGAAGCGTTCACCACGGGCTCTCCACACACGAACATGATTGTCATCACTGCCGAGATTGAATCTGGATTCGTCGCTAAAGACGACCTGGATCCATTCCGCTGCAGTCCAGTTTCCTCGTGCGTGGCAAAACTCCAAACGGAGGCGTCGATGGGTGGGCGTCAAGGGCAGCACACGTAATGGGCGCCGCGATACCAACTGTCCTTCAGCCAGGCGCCTTCGTATGGTTCGAGAAGACACAGAGGCCCCTAGTGAAGGTGCTACCTGTGCCTGGATGGCGGCCGATGAAGCAGTTGGCTGTACGCGTGCATTTCTTACGATGTGGTGGTCTTCTAGACAACTGGTCTGTCGAGGGCGTCCTGAGCCTGGTCTTCGTGTACATGACATCTCTCGGGTCCACTGGTCCCAACACCTCCTCACAACACAATCAGAGCGGCCTAATTGACGAGCTACTCGCCTAGCTGACCACCCAGCTTCCATCATCCCGACGATTCTCCTCCTCTCAAACTGCGACAACTGCTTATATTGTCTTCGAACACGGCGTAATGGCATGTCTATCTCAGCTCTTCCTTTGTAAATGATTCAGCACACTCAAACAAGCTTTGGTTACCTGTTTTATACTCCACAGAATACGATGTTCAACGCCCTCTACCGTCTATACGTAATGCGCAATCACGCTGCATTTCTAATCATTTGCATATCTCCCCGACATGTACCTTCATTGCAAGTTTCGTTACGATCCCGCAATTATTTCTTGGTGCGCTAATTTTTTTGTCCATGAGTGTATATATATTTATATATATATATATGTATGTATGTGTGTGTGTGTATATATATACATATATATATATATGTGTGTGTGTGTGTGTGTGTGTGTGTCAAAACATAAAAGAACTGTCAAAATATAGTTGAGAAATACGGGGAAAGGGGGCTTAAAATAATAAGAATCTAGCAATCCATTGACAAAGCGTGCTTATTTCTGTGTGGAAAATCATCTTTTAAAAGCGGCTTTGAGCGGAAAGCGAATAATTCTAGGCGGGAGGATTTATTTTTAGAAGTATAAAGGTTTTGGGCGCGAAGTTAAAAATGCACGATCAGCAATATTGAGGGTCCAGATGCCTAAGGACGAGGTCTGCACATGCGCCGTGCAGTACGAGCTCGGAGGAAATTAAGTTTTGGAGGCAGATTGAGTGGGAATCTCATTGAGAGCGGATGCTCACGGCAGTCGTGGCCGAGTAGATTATAAAATGGCGAAGCGCGGAAATAAATAAATAAATAAATAAATAAATAAATAAATATATATATATATATATATATATATATATATATGTATGTATGTATGTATGTATATATTTCCGCGCGAGAACCTGGAGAGTGGTCAACTTACGAAGTTTAATAAAGACGAAGTTAATACGAATTGTATTATTTCTTTAAAAGGCCTACCACTCGCCCAATTCAACAATGAACGTGATTGCACAAATTTGATGTTAACACGGGAGCAAAACAAGCTCCGTGTCATATATATATATATATAGAGAGAGAGATGAGTGTGTACACTGGTGGCAAGTTAGCAGAATAGCTAAATGCGTTACTTTTAACAGAAAACGCAACAAAACAGCAGTACATATTTTAGTAAATCATCTTTTTACAAACCTATTGTTGCTCATAAGTATGTAAACTTGTATTTGTTTTCTCTGACTAAGGAAGTTTCGTGTTGTGTTGACGAGCCTTGAAAAAATTTCTTTGAGTTTAAAAATGGCTGTCTTATATCGGGCGCAGAAGGTCCAAAAGACAATATGGGGCATGAAGAACGAAACCAACCATCAACAAACGAATCCTTTTTTTTCTATTATTATCCTTTCTATGTCTCATCGGGAATATTACGTAATTTATGTCCACTTAAGTTATGTAAATAATTTAAAGACAATGATAATATAAATAGCCTACAGAAGATAACATCGAAAAACAACGAAATAGAAAAAACGAAAAATACTGAAATTAAAAACAGAAATACCTTTCATTCCATTTCACTTGACAAGAAAAGGAAAAAACGACGGATTAGATATATAAAGGTAATTTTATGCAATTTCTGAGGCCTCCTGCTCTGTTTATTTAACATCTCCTCTTTTCAACCATCTAATTTACTTATATCCTTTATTTTTGTTATTCATTTTTCATAACTATAATTATAACTATCACAGCTACAAGCTCAATATTTAACAAGTTGAATGGGGATGTAACGAAGTTCCACAGTTATTGAAGTAATGAAAATGGTATAACTTCAGATTTTTTATGCACGTAATTTTCCAATTAATGGCAGAACAGCATTGAATACCTTTATAATGTGTAGTACAGTTTAAAATAAAGTACAGAAAATTTTGCTCAAAAAATCAACTTTGACATTTAACAAGGACTTACACGTTCTAGGTATCGGAGAACACCAAGTAATCATTTCTGAAACTGTCATCTCTTTCAGAAATAACTAAGAGTTTTCATTCGGCAAGAAAATTTGTTGAAAACGTTTAGAAATCAAATAGTTTGGCGGATAATGATTATGAATATTACACGCCGCCACGTCGTTCCGTAACCATGAAGTAACGTAATATGTTCTTTTAAGAATTTAGAAGGTAGCGAACCATTTTACATGCTCTACACTTTACGACCGGAAACATAAAATGTAGAGCATATGAAATGTTTCCAATTCATGTTTCCTATTTATGTTTCTACTCATGGAATGATAAATTTGATAATGAATAATTTTTGTTATCAGGTTTAACTATGGGACATTTTCGGAAGTTTAGATTAAAATCCGAACTTTTTGTAAGCTTTCCATGTTATTTCTTCTGTTTGTCCTCCGTATTTGCAAAATGTATCTGTTTAATGTCGATAGTTTAGAGCAGTGTTTCCCAAAGTGGGTGATACCCCCCCCCCCCTCTGGGAGGGAGGCGCTGGAACGATCCAGACGGGCGGTAAATTTAAATTCAAACTCAACTACCAAAAGATATGGCTGTAGTAAAAAAGTTTTTAATTGCACTTCTTTCATCCTATATAGAACATAGGTTCAATGTAGTCAATAATCTACTCACTTAAAATAGAAACAGACTACAAGTAGTTAATCACGATGATTTAAAAACGCTGCTGACAAAAACACAGCGAAACATTTATAAGTTGATTGTTAGCTTTTTATAAATGTTCATGTTGTTTTATAAATCTATTTTTATAAATGCACCAAGTTCCCCCTTCTCATTAGGATTAGCTTTAATGTCATTCATAACTTTTTCTTTAATATTTTTATTTTTTGTGTGTAATGATAATCTTACTATGGTTGGTTTTTATATATAATTTTATAATTTCAAGCTTCAAGGTGTCTTATTAACAACATTTTTCTTTACTGTTGGAGGACATAGGAAGAAATACAGATACATAAAAGGACGCAAATTTGTCACTGTATCTCTGTATGTTCACTTAAGAAGGAAAATTTACAGGGAGAGGGGGGAGGACTAAGTAATTTTTTCCGCTGAAAATGGGTAGGTGGACCAAATAAGTTTAGGAAGCCCTGATTTAGGGAGAGATTTTTTTTTCAATGCGGCAGACGGTAATCTTGGACATTATCCTTACCGTCACATGACACCGCGGTTTTGCTGGCCACTTTTCTGGGATCACCATATAGGTGGACCAGCATTACTCCCCTATGGGCCGATCCCGTAAACTTGAATCGAGTCAAGTGACGAGACCGGAACACTTGATCTCGCACCCCCAGAGGTAAATTTGAGAACTTGGAGAACATTGCAGCCACGACAGATTTTACGTGCACCAGCCGATTTAGGGGGAGTAAATTGACAAAAAATGTACTTTCCATAAAATTAAAAGTTATGAATGTTTCATTGTAATGCTCCAAAATCTCATTGTTCAAAGAGAAAATTCTTTATTAAGGATGAAAGCCTCATGATTTCCTTCCGTTCTTTCAGACTGCTTTTAAAATTTGCACTTAACGGATTGAATTCTTGGTCCCCCATGGTGCCATGTTTTATAATATGAATATGTACGTAAAAGCACAGATATTGCTGATCTTATCGTTAGACTGCCACAGATAAGATATACTTTTAAATAGTACATTATTAAAATGATCAAGGTTGCAGCTTATTGCAATTTTTTATACTATATGAAGTCCCTAACAACGGATCTCTCGGCATAACGGATAGATTGGATTCTAGACCACCATATTGCCCTGCTATATAATGAGCATATTTAAGTACGAACACTGTTACTGTTTTAAACCACAATTTTTTAAAAAAAACCAGGGAATAGAAAAACATAAGTTAAATTGAATGAAACCTTATTTTACTGTTGGTTATAGGATTTTATTATGGTATTACTATTTCCTAATAGATTTCGTTGTGATTCTCCTTAAATTGCGATTTAAAGATGTATTTAAAAATTATATATTAAAAAAATCACACTTTGCAGCTTATGTACCTTTTCTATGATATACAAATTTTCATATAACAGGTTCGTCAGTTTAACGGACTGAATACTCGGATACCTTTGAGTTTTTAATAAGTATATGTACATAAGAACATAGAAATTGCTAATCTACTCTTCAGACTGCTAATGAAAATATATAAATTGCATTTTCACATAAAAAAAATTAAGAGTTGCAGCTTGTTGAACTTTTCTGTTATACGAAACTGTCTAATAATGGGTATCGCTGTAAAATTGATTGAACTCTTCACTCCCTCTGAGTCCTCTTTTTAAAATGCTTAGATATGAACAAAGATGGAAATAATTGTTCCTCTTATTAGACTGCTCCCGATATTATTTTAAACTGCATATCCCCAAAAAAAAAAATCACAAGCTGCCACATATTGACCTTCCTTGTGTTATCTTTTTTTCATTGCTGTTATTTTGTAACAAAATCAGCGTTGCTTTCGTATCCGATTCTACAATTCATCTCATCTATCAATGGGAAAACATACCCGGCATCGCTCCCCCTAAGCCTCTAGTGCCAACAGCCGCGGAGCTTCTCATCGTCATACATTCCACTCAGCTATGTGTGGAGATTTCACTACACAGAGTCCAAACATCGTCCCAAGCGCAGGCTACGACTCGCTGCCCGTGCCAAGAATGCGAGAAATGGACATTCCAAACGTCCGAATGTTTATCCCGCTGCATCGTTGGCATTTGTCACACGCCTCCAACGGGTGCAGAGGGATTCCCGTTTGGGACTTTGTTATGATTCCTTACGGTTGAGGACTTAGTTATGATAGTTTGTGCTGGGAATACTGGTCCCGACATTTCTGGCTGATTAAACGGATGGCAGAATATTACTGTCTTGATACGACGTTCAAGCATCCTGTTCTTTTCAGTCTTAATACCCGGAGGTTGATAATTATCAGTATTTTGATGGTATTTTACAATTTAAATCACTAGAAAATTTTACATGCATATATAACTACTAGCTGAAAACCCGTACTTCCCTACGGAGTACATTCAAATTAAATACATCGGTCAATGTATCCAATTAATGCCAAAATATGTATAAATATATTTATAATAAATACAGCGATCAATGTATGCAATTGATGTAAAAAAATGAAAAAATATATTTATAAAAAAATCGTAACGGATATTTTTATAGACAAAATAATCTAGAAGAAAATATTCAAATTAAATCTAATAGAACATACTAAAGAATATAGTACAGTTAATATAGTAAAGTTTGAGGAACACATATCTTTTACTGTATGTCAATATTTTTTAGATAATGTCCAATCGTCTGCCGCATCAGCAAAAAAAATTTTTTTGTCTATTTCGTTGTTATGCACGTGACGAAAATTAAAAGAAAAGAAACCACGTGATCAGCATTTAATAAATTAAATTCTAAAAATTAATCTTTAAAAATTCACCAAAAATCACAAAATAGAGATAAAGATTCGAAAAAAGATTTCATTTTAAAGGAATTTTTATGATCTTTCTCGTGATATAAATTTTATAACCCTCGGATTATTATTTTAAATGCAAACTATAAAGAATATTACAAAAACAGCTTAAAAATTTTATTTTAAAAAATCTAAGAAGAATTTTCCAAAAATTTCTCTTAGTACACCCCTACACTATAAGAAGAATCGCCATGCAAAATTTCAGCCCTTTATGTCCAGCGGTTTGGTCTGTGTGTTGTCTGTCAGTCAGTCGGTCAGTCAGTCAGATACGGAACTGTTTTATATATATAGATAATTATCATGACAATTATTTTTTATTATTATAATACACACACATATGTATATGTTGGGTCAAAACTTAAAACTTTTTTAATACTATATTTCCACCGTCCTAGTTTGCTCTCTTCAATAAAAAAATTTCCCTTTTCCATCATGTGCTAAAAAAGTTTCTCATGTGTACTTTCATGCCTATTCCCACAAAAATGTTGATCTTTATTTCCATTTCCTCCGCGAGTGGTCATTTTCTGCCAAGAATTCCGCCATGCGTGCTCTTGTCTGGCTTAATTTTTTCTCGAATTTCGCAAGTCATAGGGTACGCGAACGGGGCCATATCATATTTGGACGTTATATAGTAAAGGCACTTAAAATTTAGCTCTCCCTCCCATGAACTCGTTTTCATTGGGTCTTTGGGATATTATACCTTCAGACAAATCTTCCATGTGAATTTTATCCGGCATTTCTCTGTGAAAAGGGGCTTGGGAAATTATTTCTATGGTAAAGTAAGGAAAATAAACTATTTGTCTAGCAAGTATAAGTAATTTGAATAGCAAGCCAATTTTTAGCAATAGAGTTTATATATGCATATACGCATACGTAAATTAATCCTTATTCCTTTCTCGGTGTTGAACTTAAGCAGCCTTCAACCAAACGCTTATACATTCACATATAACTGACTGTCAAAGAAATATTGATTCTATATAAGGAATGCAAGTCAATATTACTTACATCTCAGGCAAAATACGGATGTTTTCAGTTTTCACAAGAAAATAATTTATGTGAATCTGATAATTATTAGTAAATGCTGAGGCAAGAATAATCAGGACATTAGGGGGAATATATTATTGTATCAACACTAATATTTATATATTCTGAAAATACTATGGTATGTATTTTTTCTGTCATTAAATATTAAGTAAAATTTATTTTACTTAAGGAGTAAGTTGCCCATGAGGGTGTTTCTAAATTTAAAGTAAAATCAAGGGAGATTAAGAAATCACGCAGTTGAAGATGAAGCAGTTAAAACTTTTATTTATTATAAATTATAATAAACAGAGAATTCACAGTACTTATTAATAAGTATCGGATTATAATGTAATTGATTATAATGTCATAATCATTGAATGTTATTTTAATTGTTGGAGTTAAGGAATTTTTAATCATTATTATAACTAACTTTGGAAAGCATAACGCATTTAACATGAGTCTTTTAAGCAACCGAAAGATCCATAAACAATCATAAAAATTGCATTACCGAGAAATTAATGTATTTGCTGTTCTATATTTCATTTTCTTATAGACATATATGAATTCAAATGGGCACTTTTTCCAGCTAAAAATCTTTTGCAAGAATTTTCCCCTTATACTTTCTAATAAATCAATTTGTAAATCGAATTATAAAGTAAAGGAATACTCTTCCTAATCATGAATTTGATTAGAATAGTAACATTACTTAGATATTTTTTACAAAGACATTTTTCAAATAGTTTTTGTTACGGGAAGTTCTATTTAAATGGTAACATTTACATTACTAATGAAAATAGCTTTTTGCCAAACATTTACTCTTTCTACTGTAAACTGCATGTGAAAATACTATAGAAACAAAATGTTTCTATTATAGCTCCCAAGACTACCACCGTAATGGGTTTTAACTACACGTTGATCAAATTATTCTATACTTTCTTCTTGTAAAATAAACTTCTGGATTTTTTAAAAAATAAAATTGACTGGCAAAGAGACAATTCATTTGAATGTGACGAAAAGGAAATATCGATCCATACCTGTTTGAAAAGGAGTCATATGTATTATTTACCATAGCTATATTCATTGTAATTAACCCAAATAGTTTCAAAATAGTCAGAGTGGTATATCATTAAATATATGAAAACTCTCCTTGTTTATGTATACACTTGTTTAAGTCATAAATATAGCCTTGGTGATTCTTTGAACTACATGTTTTGTTATAAAGGTGAAGGAAGTTTTCATGTAAACATTTCGCATGAAATAATCCTAGCTGGTCGAGTGAAATAGTAATTCTGAAAAGTCTTTTGTCATTCCTTAATGTGGAGATCGAAATTCCTTTCTTCTTTATAAACAGAACAATCAACATAATCAAAATCTTGAAATCTGAATTATTCGAACATGGTTACATTCAGCAGTCTACAGAATAGAATTAATACTTGAGAGCCTATAACTCAAGTGAAAGTTCTGTGCATGAGCTAAGAGTTTTGGAAATATAACACAGTTACTGAAAGTTAAAGGTACGTGAATAAAGCAGATATCAATAACAATTAACGTAATTTTTACCATTGCTGTACTATTGCACACTTATAAAAGAGATACTTTCATTTTAAAATGCATTTTTTTCACTTCCTTTAAACACAACTCAATGCATTCTTCTGAAAATACTGCTTAAAGAATAACGTATAAACTTGCAATCCAAACCTAGAACTACTGAAAGTACTTTTATCTCTTGCCAAGTTATCAAATGCTTTATATAAATTCAACAGTACTAAATATTTTAACATCTATATATTTAAGTTGCTAAGCCGACTTTTTGGGAAGTCCATGAGAGAAAACTACTACATCATTTTACTTCATTTTGGTTTTAAACGAAAGATTGTAATCTGTAGATTTGTCAAATTTGGTTTTTGTAACCGCTATCTCTATTAATTAGCGATAATTTACAGTTAAAAAGGGATTTCTGTGCATGCTTAGTGGCATGTTTAAATCTGGCTTTAAATACTCGCTGTTTCTGCGCAAGCTCAGTGACATGTTTTAATGATAAACACGTTTATTCCGAGGAGTCTCTCTAGATCTCTCTCTGCCATTTATATTTTTATGATAATTATGTTCGTGAAATATAAGATTAAACCTAAGGGAAATTGTTTATTTCACGTTGTCTAATAAACGATAATTTACAGCTTTTAAAAAAAAACTGCTTTCTGCGCATGCTCAGTGACATTTTAAAATCTGGCATTAGATACTCACTAATCACTATGCCACTTAAACACATTAATTTGTTTCTGCGCAGTATTATGATTTTCAACATTTGGCAATGATGTGTTGAGTATAATTTGTGTATTAGTACATTTATTTACTATCTAGTCGTCATATTTTGACGGGTACCAACTAGTTTTATATTATGATACTTCGATTAGGATGTGTTGCCAAACAAGTTGGGCCTAATTACCTTCAAGTATATTATTTAGGGGTGTCTAGTATGTTATATATGAAGCACATACTGAAAAAAAAAGTTTTCTTGGCCATAAAAAATACATGAAAACACCTACACTATTAAACTACTTTTAAATTCTTAAATATACTATTTGATCAAAAGCATACAGACATTCGAATATATCATGTTCTTCGACATGTTTAGAAATTGATGGCCCGTTGCGATACCGTTTGCTGATGTGTCAGGCCCTTCTCTACTGGGAAAGCTACATTTTGAACAATCAAGCCACAATCCATTAAGGACAGAAGAATTCATGAAGGGAAGATTTAATTAAAGAGCTACATTTCTGGGTTGTACTCATTAACATTCAAACTGAATAAAATCAAAGCTTTCTTGCATGAAAAAAGTAAATTAAACTCTCCTAGAAATTAGTTACCCTTTTAATGCTTGACATAAAATTTAAGGAATTGGAATTAACCTCATTAACGGTTCAATATATTTTTTGTAAGCAATACTGACATCCAGTCAGACTTTGCTGTTATTGAACTGAATTTGCAGTTACTGCTAGTCACTTCATCAGCTAAAACATCAGCTCGGTACTGAAACCATAAGCTCAAAAAGAGTGAAATATAAAGAAGAAAAGCAATTAACAAAATTAAGGCATATTTATAATCAATAGACAAACGAAAATGACTTCTGAAATTTCTTATATCAAAATTGTATAAAAATTGATTCTACAAAAGATCTTTTCAAATATTTATAGAATTAAAAAAGAAAAGTTGTGTGAAAAAATAGGCTAAGAAAACATTTCATTCAACATTGACGATAAGGGGCTTGTGGCGGCCCTGTGGTACAGCGAGCTGGTTTTCCGTGCTGAGGGTGCTCGGATCGAATCCCGCCATCAAAAAAAAAAAGCCTCCATTTGTGTCGTACCTTCATAGGGGGTAATGCTGTCTGCCTATATGGTGTGGACATAATAAAATGGACATTAAAATACAGCGTAGTATAGGCGAATGTTTGACGACAAGTGCCTCCGCTTTATATACAAAAAAAAAATAAAAATAAAAAACACGATAACGGGAGTATATTAGAAACTCTGATTAATCAGCCATTCATAATTAATCATCAGTATTTATCATTTCATGATCTTTGATCATTACAGTCCTTCAGATTAAAACAAGGTCATTTTTTGACAGGCTCACCTTCGTACAAACCTAAGAATCTCGTAATGGTGTGTTAGTTCATACGCACTGTAACCTCTGCTGAAGTTATACTGAGCATGAAGTAACACACTATTACTAGATTAGCCAAAAAGATCGTATTAATTTTTGGAAAATGCTAATTAAGATAATGATAGCAGTTATCAATAGCTCACTTATAATTTGATTTTTTGACTTATAATTTGAGTCACTTATAATTTGAGTGAACTTTAGAGAATTCGGATTACTAAATTAACTTGCCATGCCCACTGAATCTATAGCTTCTACACATTTTTAGAGTTTCAAGCATTTTAAATTTTCGAAGGAACTTACGACTCATTTTTGCCCCAAGCCTGAAAACTTTACCGGTATTACTTTGAACATGAATCTGTACACCATTACGGAATCAGCCTAAAAGATCGTTTAAACTATTGAAAGAAGCTAATAAAGACGATAATAGCAGTTATCAAAAGCTGTGCTATAATTTCAGTTGACAGTAATGCGAAGTATAAAGATTTCGAATTACTAAATTGGATAGTCATGCTTATTGAATCTACAGCTGCTTATTATTTTTTTTTCTCCGTGCCATGCAAGTTAATACTTTGCTTGAAAGCAATTGTTCATCTTCGTTTCTCAAAACCCATCATGATGCTACGGTATGCACATTGTGGTGCACCAATAGGTTACGCCTAAGGTACCATCCTATAAATCGTTGGGGAGTGTCCAGCATGTTTATTATCCCGGGCACATATTAGCGGAAAAGTAATTTTTTCCGTTCTTAAATACTACGACTCCTTCCCCCCCTTTTTAGGGAGATATCTCCCCCCCCCTCGACGAACGAAGAAAAAAGAAGCCAGTGAAACAAAACCAGAAATTTTCACGAAGAGCCAGGCGAGCTAGACAAAGATAAAAGGACGAAATATGAAAAGATGGGAGGGGGGGTCGAAATATATTTCATGGGAAAGGGGGGGAGGCGGTTCAGGGGTCACGACATCCATATCTGCCAAAGAAGCATGTCATTTGCAAGGAGGCGTACCCCACAACATACGTGTGAATAGTGTGCTCATTCATCACTCTGGCAGATTTCTAATGAGTTGGAAACCCGCGGCCAGTTTTGGACCTAGAGAAAGGAGGTCACAGAAACTCTTCTCGGGGAAAGGGAGGGGAGTTGAGTTGTAGCGGGGAGGAAAAGCGTGGAAGACGTTCTGCGATTGTTTCAGGTACGCCGGGTCTTTATTACATTAGGTTTTGGGCTGTGTGATTAATATTTGGGAAGAGAGGCTACAGATTCCTAGGCGTGGGCCTTAATCGCATCGTCAGTTCAATTGGAAAGTGTTTGTGTGTGTGTGTTATTCGGCCGAGTGGCCAGCGATGCAGTCGTGTAAACTGGACGTCATCGCTCTTGTCATTCCACCGGATGCGCATGTTCTGGCCAATGTCTCAATCTAGGACCATAAGAGTTCTTCATTAATCTCGGCCGCTTTCTTTGCAGGCAGCGACGGTTTAATAAATCGCGCGCCACAGTAGTCAAGCCAGATAAGCTTTTAGAATGACATGCGGGCACTATGGGTGGGATATGAAAATCCCGCCCTCACTACCCGCATAAAAATCTCCTCAAAATTCCGCGAAGTATATTAAGAAGAAACCCAGATCTTGGACCTTTTATAGTTGATAATTTAAGTTTCCAGGATAGCATAGATAGTTGGAAATGAAGTTTTTAAGGTCTGTTTTTTGCCCTCCTTTACGTTTGTAGTTCATCGAAACATTTCTTATCAGAGTCTAAAGGAAAATTTTAAGGTATATATTCCGGATTATATGTCTGATATTTGAATGAATACTTGATATTTGATCAGACATATAACAAACTGTCATAGATCTCATCAGGAATTCTCAGAAAAGTAATTACAATACAAAATTTATTAAAGAAGCAAGAATGCAGAACCTCTGAAAATTCCCAATAAGAATTAATTTTTATTGCGGATTTCAAAAAGTTGTATGTTCGTGTTCAGCGTATCTCACAAGTTTGGTGAAAGTAATGGAAAAAGTAATCCTAGAGGCAGGAATGTGCTTCTATCTCAAATTTAAGACCCTTTGTTTTCGGTTCAGAAACTTAAAGTTATATAAATTGGGTTACTCTGAAATGATTTGAATTTCCTACATTCGCATCATTAGCGTCAAGAGTACAGCATCTCTAGTACTCCTCTTTGAAAATGTGATTTTTCTACGCTGTAAAGACACTTTCAATGGAGAATCTATTAAAAAAACTGAAAGGAAAACAATCTAAGAAAAGATATCCAAAAAAAAAGAAAAATTTCCCTAATCTTAATAACGGGACTCCTGTTATCAGAGCTGATAATCCTAGTGAACCATAAACAACTTTGCGGAAGATAGGATAGCCTTTGTGATTCTTTGATGGAGGCAATCGCATTTCAAGTTCTACGACCTGTAAAAGGACATCTATAATCCGAAACTAGCTGTCATGTTTATACTATGTTGTGGATTTGAGAATACCACCCTTTTATGATTTTATAGAACACTTAGTCAGTTTGTTAATTTATAATAAATATTTAATTATTGATTACTACATCTAGAAATATTTAAAAATGTAAAACGAGGGTATGAAAAGATGCCTGAATTCTGATGCATCTGAATTTCAATACTCTGTCGTTATACGCATACAAAATTGTTCAATGTTTCATACAATTTTATTCAGGAGTTTAACTGTGTAGGTATGTAAAAAAACATTTAAAAAGGAGGTCAGAGAGTCAGATTCATCAGATTTTAAATCTTTTATCTCTGCATTTGAGGTAAACCTTATTTTCGAAAACAAAGAAAAAAAAGAGAGATTTTTATCCAACTTACTTTGTTTATCAAATGGATGTCGAAACATTTCAAGGGTGATGAAAAAAAATAAGAATTACAACACAATTTCAGTTCTAGATAATTATAAGAAACGTGTTGTAACGTATAACAACTCCTGGTCGAAATTGCGCTTTCGTCATTTCCATTCTTCGCGTAAACGAAAAGAGTAAACTTGGATTTTTTTGACATGATGGGCATAATACAAATTATTTTCACCCGAGAATTTCTACAATATTATAGTTGGATTGCAAAGAGAATTTAATGCCCAAAGATAAAAATCATTTTAAAGGAATGTTTGTGTGAATAAAAAGGATGAATTCTGATTCCTAAAAAATAAAAAGGTTGAACAATTTCATCAAAATATCCGTTTAATTCATTTCTGCATTTCATATCCGCATTTCAGAGTGGCATTTCATGTTCTAAGTGAGATTTTTTTCTTTGAAATTCAGTAATATTATATTAACCACTCGAAACTAGTTTAACCCTACAGGAAAATCTCCCTTTATCGAAAGTAAATGTGTAATGGGAAACACCCTTTTATATACCTAAAGACTTCTTATACTCCTCAATAATGAAGAAAAAAATCTTCATCGGGAAACATCAATATTTTCGATAAATTTTAATTAATCCAAATACAAATGTTTTTCCTCTACAATCTGTATTAAGCTAGTTAAATGTGAACCTAAAGAACCGCATTAGATGTGTAATGTTAAAAACTTTTAACAATGCACCTTTTTATAATTATACACAAATTTTTATATAAACAAAACTTACCTTAATAATGCAGTATACTGAATTATTAAGGTAAATTCTGCTCATGGAATATAAGTTATGTGAAACAATTATTTAATGACTGTAATTTTATAATTTTTTTTATGATTCGAGAGAAAACTTAACAGCAAAATTCAAAACAATAAATAGTTTGTCTAGTATGAATCATTATAAAATTAATGTAAAACGCTGAAATTTCTAACATTTTTATGGATAAAAACTTATATTGGAACAATTGAGGATAAGGGAGGTATTTTGCATTTATCGTGAAACATATTGAATAACCTTATTATATTTATACAAAGGTATGCTCCCAATGTTCAATAGATATAAATACATCATTGTACGTATTGTTCTTCATTCTTGCCAAATGCGTACAGTTAACAGGACAAAACAACTAAATGCGAAAAATTTAGGTTTTGGGTAAATGTTCGAGAATCCTAGCAACGGCTCACCTGCTTAGATACGCTAACCAGACACGTTTATTTACATATCCATTAAATATTTTAAGGACAATTTCTTTATAAATAGACATGTTAATTAATCATCTATGACATACTAATATTTAACCACTTTGTCGAAGATACTTTACGAAAGCTTGTAAAGAAAATCTAAGCTGCACAGGTGATTATTTTAACTATATAGATAATGATTAAGTATATGAGCTATAAAAAATAAAATATTTTAGACGATATTTGATTAAAGTGAAACGAACACAGAATGACCAGATCAAAGTTCCTTTTGAGTATTTATATCGAACTAAAATTGCATAAAAAGATTCTAAGAGTAAAAGGTTACATTTATCTTAATGGAGATGTGTAAAATTTTTTATTCCGGCCGCATCAACTTCAAGAAAGTAAATATTAATCGCACTAAACAAACTAGCATTTACGACCTTATTTTCACTAGCGCCTAACTTGAGAAAATGTATGTCTAACTCTCAATGCTATCCTCCGTATTTTATAAACATTTTCTTTTAAAATGTTACGACAGAAAAGTTTGCTTTTATAAGACACGCTAGGAATCTCAAAAATCAGAAAGTCTGCGATCACATCCATCGACGCCTACATTTACCGTATAACATAAATTTTCATTGGTAATAATCAATCAAAAATGTTTTAAGTAAACATTTCGAATTAAAGTTATAACAGTTCACCCGGCAATTTTCATTTCAAAGTTTTAGAACAATACCGTGATAGATTAACGTGGAAATTCAACCAAAACACCGAGAAAAATACTAATTTAATTTAAAATAAAAGTAAATGCCTATAAATATATTTCGAAGAAAATGATATGATTTATAAATTGGGAATGATTTTATGATTTATGATTTATATATTTTGAAGAAAATTATTTTAACGTGAGATTATATTCTTAAATATAAGCTCACGTTATTATTAATGTTCACTTGTTATAATATTTATAAACTTACGTGGTCTTACATGAATTTATAAAGAATAAATTCATAATTTTGAGAAATTTTATTCCTTAAAATTATAAAACATCCTGGTATTAGCAGCAAAAATATATTAATGGTTCATTCTGTAAAATCTTAATAAATGGGAAAAAATAAAAATATTTTTTCCAAATTCAAACCTAAATTCTGTTGATAGGGCATTAAAATCCATTGTGTTTTCAAATAATTTTAAAAATCCTCAATTATGAAGAGACTACACTAGATAAAATATGACTCTGTTATATACGTAATGCTGGTCATATGATACGTTTTCCTCTCTTATTATAGGTAAGATAATTATATCATAATCATATCTCTCTATATACTATCAAAAAATCGAGTACACTTGTTTTTCCATTACTTTTTTCTACAAAATTAAAAAGAAGAAAGTTGCTGAAAATGTCCCATATCCGAGATTTCGTTAAAAGTTAAAAAATCCTAAGTAATAACTTTCTATAAAGAATGAAAATAAATACACATAGCGGAAATAGTTTAGAGAAGATTTTAAGTAACCCTTCAGCGAGCGCAGAAAATTTTTGGAACACCAGCAGGCGCGCGTGGCACAAAATGCAACGATTTCCTTTTGTAATAAATTTTTTTTCTTCAAATTGAAAATAATGATTCTGCGTTTTATGTCAAGATATAAAATATTGATAATATTGAGATATATTTAAAATTAAAAGCCAAAGAATGCAGATACAATCGCCTTATTTCAAAACTGTCCGGTTTATTGGATCTAAGGACAACTTGCGAATTGATTCCTATTATGTCCAAAAACCTAAAAAACCAATGAGATTGCCCAACTTCGTTCTGGATACCGTGAAATAGCTGCACATTTGATCGACTACATCAACTCCTGCTTTTGTCGTATTGTAATCCAATATAATCGTTGTTTACCACAGTTAAATTATGACTAACAATGAATGGAAAGGAATATAAGGATCAGAAAATCAGAACTGAATTAGAAAGGGTGTATCTATAAATAGAAACTGATTAGAACATTCAAACCTTACATGCAAAAACAAACCATTCAAAATTACGAAAATGTTGCACTCTGTACACGGGCGCGCCCGCTGAAGGGTTATTTTAAACTTTTTCCGCTGTGTGTATATCCAATAAATTTATTGGATATAAGAATAAGTTTGGACAATCCTTATTTTCAGTTGCATGAATTTCCATGTTAACATCAAGAAAACACATTTGGTCACTTAACCTCGAGACCCTTCGGTACTCAAATCGTAACGTCTAACATATTTTAGCTTCTCCAGTCCGTAGAATTAGTTTTCAAAAGAACACACTTCAGGAAACATCGAAAGTTGCATTTTACCAACTGAACTGTCCTACTAACGGGAGAAACTCTCGTTATTTGAATACCAATTCATAAAAAATATTTGTTCTTTATTGAAACAAACCCATTTACACTCATACTAATGATTTTTTGCTAAAAATAGGAGAAAAAATACCCGATGCGTGACAGTAGAAAGGATCTTAAATGAATACTTTTGCGTTATTTTAGGTTATTCTCAAGGTTTGTCTTTTCTTGCTCTTTGGCTTACTAGATGAGCAACTTTAATACAAGTTTTGCCAATCGATATTTATTTGCAGATTTTGTGCGGGTATTTGCGACTCACTCTCTAAAAATCAAACAGAGGAATCAATATCACATCTTTCCAAGAAACAGCGATAGACTTTATCAAAGGCAGGAGAGAGATATGGGGAAAATATAAAACACTACAACTTTTTTGTCCTGAGTGAAATGATAATTTGATTAATTGTAAAAGCGTGACCGTTAAAAAGTCATGAGTATTTAAATCATTTTTTGCTGTCATAGTTGCGGTGCGCGTAACTTTTTCCCCCTCTGATAGCCATCTCTGAACTGAACAATAAATTAACCATTCAAGGAAAATTCGGCTCGTATTTTTCACGATTTTCAATTTCTAAAATGTAGAAAGGAAAGAGATTTGATCTTAAGCAGTATAAATGCGTGATTCATTTCTGGATATAAAGGTCTTGGGCTGGAGCAGAATGTTTACCACTTCCTTCTACCTAAGTATATTTCATAATAAAACGAGCTAGAAGGTTCTTTACGGGGCATGTAAATACCGAATGAAAATTTTGAAAGATCATAAAATTATTAATTATTGGGAACGTAATTACTTTTATGCTTATGTGCACATATTTGTTAATGCTTCTATAATGACACATAATTTAAATTAAAGGAAAGAATCATAGAAAAAATTTGCAATCTCATAATGAACAGTTTCTTGGGAAAAACAACCATTTTGAGAAGAAGAAAGGCTTTAGATAAAATACAACTCACGAAATTATCTATGGAAAATTTTTTTATACTATTTACAGATTATTTATGAAATGAGAATTATATATCTATGGTGTCCGGTATAAAGGGCTAACAGAAGTAAAAAGCAGGGATTTAAATAAACCAAGTTATTGGCTTTTACACCAATCACAGAAATATAATTTCGATTTAAGTCTTTTGTACGAAGAAATGCATTTTTGTATACAAATTGATAGACTTAAACCTTTTATACAAGTCAAAAGATTTTTTTTTATCAATTCTAAGAAATATCTAAAATAAATCACTTTTTTTACTTAAGCCCTTTATACCGGGCACCATATATACATATATACATATGAACACACACACACACACATATATATATACATATACACATATACATATATATATATATATATATATATATATATACTATATTTACTATATATAAATTAATGGCATAAAAATGAACAAATTTTAATAGAACTTTAGTTCTCAGCCTGTGACGCTCTACATCAAATTGCAATGTTAACTAATATAAATACGCATATTACAACAACAAAAAAAAAGAAAACAGAGATGCAAAAATATTTTCTGAGTTTTGCGAAACTTCTAATTTGTCACTATCATTTCCTTTCAGTTTTACTACATTTCAGTTTATTGCTTTATTGAAATAAGAAAAAGTTAAATGTTTCCAAAATAATTTAATATTTTATAAAGAGTTATCAGATAAAATAATTCTTTTATTCAGTACAATTATATAATTCGAAATGGTCTCAAAATACAATAGTAAAGAATGAAAAGCCTTGTTGCATCCTAACTGGAAAATATTGAATCAAAAAATTTATCTACAACCATAAAATACAAAAAAAATGATTAAAATAAATATTTATAAGAAAGTTATAGCTGATTGATATAAAGATAAGTATGTTTTGTTAACAATACCTCTATCGAAGTAGACCGTTTTATTGATAGAGTTAACGGTTTCCATTTTTCTCAGGCCTCTGTGCAAACATGTCAATAGCATTTATGATAGAAGTTAAAATTCTCTCTGATTTTAATGATATAGCATCTAATACTACTCTTAATTAAATTTGCTGAATATCGAATACAGCAAATTTTTTAATATTTAAACCCAGTAGAGCTTAGCTGACTGTAATAGAAAGAAAAAAAAGGATTTCTTTTTTTTTTTCAAAAAACATATCGTTTAGTTGCGAGAAAAATTTTATAAATGTAATAAAACTAATAACTTTTCTTCTTACATTGAGAACTAGCTGAAAACCTACATTTCGCTACGGAGTACATTCTAATTAAATACAATGGTCAATGTATGCAATTAATGCCAAAAAAATAAATATATATATTTATAATAAATACGACTATCAATGTATACAATTGATGCAAACATATATATATATATATATATATATATATATATATATAAATCGTAAGGGATATTTTTAAAGACAAAATAATGTAGATGAAAATATTCAAATCAAATCTAATAGGGCATACTAAAGAAATATAGTACAGTTAATATAGTACAGTTTGAGGAACATATCTTTTACTGTATTTTAATAATTTTTGGATAATGTCCAATCGTTTGCTGCATTGGAAAGAGAAAAAAAATACTTTTTTTGTCTATTTCGTTGTTATCACGTGACGGTAAATTTATTTAAAGTACCAGAAAAATAAATCACTTGATCAGCATTTAATAAATTGAATTATAAAAATTAATCTTTAAAAATTCACCAAAATTCACAAAATAGAGGTAAAGATTTGAAAAAGATTTCATTTTAAAGAAAGTTTTATGATCTTTCTCGTGATATAAATTTTATAACCCTCAAATTATTATTTTAAATGCAAACTTAAAAAAAGTTACTAAAAAAGCTTAAAAATTTAATTTTAAAAACCTAAGAAGAATTTTTCAAAAATCTTTCTTAGAGCACCCCTACACCATAAAAAGAATCGCCATGCAAAATTTCAGCCCTTTAGGTCCAGCGGTTTTGTCTGTGCGTTGTATGTCAGTTTGTCAGCCAGTTACTGAACTGTTTTATATATATAGATAAGAGGCACTACTCGCAATCTGTACACAATATGACTTATATAAAAACATTTATGACCTCTAAACGAATCATATACCGGTTTTATTCAGACTTTACGGTTTCTTTTTCCTCAGCGTTCTGTAGCATTTAAGATAAAGTTGAAAATTATTTCCCCTAATAATGACATTAACCCCGTCATACTACTACCTTCCTCTTAATTTCTCAAATACTGTGATCCACCTGAAGACTATTAAATTTCAGGAATGATGATCCAAACCACCCTTACAGCCTTCTAATACAATTTCCTCCAGAATCTTCCAGAATAAATCATCTCATCCCTTTTCTAAAGCCTACACCGGGATCTGCCGAGCGACTACTAGGTGAGCCTTCCTCGCCTTTTAGGGGAAAAGATTCATTTTCCTCTGGCGGTCTGACATTCCTTGAATGAAGCAAGACAGGGGGTCCTACGGGTGGGGCCCCCACTGGTGATGACGGAGTAAACCGCAGGGGGCCCGGGGGAAATGAATATGCCGCTTGCTGCAGACGTTCATGTTGTTTCTCGGAGTTCGTTTTATTTATGCTCCTGAAGGTGGAAGAATTGAATTTCTATACGGGACATGAAAGGATTACAGGTACGCAGTCGAACTCGAGACGTAATTACGATAATTAAAGCACGCAAAGCACCAAGAATATTTCGAGGATTAACAAATATTAAATGCTCTAGGATGTGCCTGGGTTTCAGGCGGAAACGGGGAAAATCCTGTCTTCATATTTAATGAAAACTTGATACGTTTATCTTACTGGATGGCTAGTGGGAGGTTAAAAATATCTAGATGCTACATGATTATTTTCTCTTGTGAGAACTTCACAGGAATGAGATTACGCTCGAAGGTTTTCTTTCTTTTTTTTTGTGATTTAATAATAATTATCCCAAATGAATATTAAAGTAAAACTCTTAGTTTGTGCATCTGCAGTTCAATGCAATAAAAACGTGCCAATTTTTGCCATATAATAAAAAATAAGTTTGTCAGAATCTAGCGTGAAGTTACCGAGTTATTCATATTTTTCAGGTTACAGTTCTGATTAGCTTTCATTTGGCGGTGCTTAAAATTTGCATCAATTTTTGGTGCATCCTCTTTGGTTTGGTTTGAAGCTCTACGGGCAACTTTTGTTACACGAGGGCTAATTAGACCGGGACCTACAGTTTAAAGCCGATTCCGAACGGCTACAAACATTCATGTCAACAGTGGGACTCGAACCCACAGGATCTGAACTGAATGCCAGCACCTTAGACATTCGACCATCACCTGGCGAATACTAAATCAAAAGAATACCCTTTGAAATGGATCTATTTATAATTGAAACAAAACTAAAATTTAATATTTCACAAATTTTGACAAGAACTCGCCCTTAAAAGGTATGAAAAAACGAATGGTAGCTAACTAAAATCACAGCGCATACAGGACCGTTTTAATTATATGTATATTATTGATACAAAGACTGGATTCATTTCCTATTTCATCGCTAGCATCTGTAGAAAAGCGTTTTCTGCCTGAAAGAGTAAACTTTTATCTAAAACTTTTTTTTTTATTTTTAACAATTTAATATGGCTGTACGTCGAAAAAAAAACAAAAGTAAAAAATTTTAATTTTTTTTTTTTTTTTTTTTTTTGGGGGGGGGGGGAATTGGTGTGTGTGTGCGTGTGTATGTTTCTAAGAGGAAAATTCCACCCGATATGACCTCAAAATGACTGTTTGATAATTAGTTAATTCCTGAATAATTACTGAATAATTAGTTAATTCCTATTATTGAATATTCAACATCGGTTAGATAGCAATATTTAGTCGCATCCTTCCGAAATAAATCTTCCGTTAATTAAATGAAAATCAGCTCAAATTTTTCGTAAAATATGAATGGTGAATAACCTAAAAGTTACTTAACAATGTAGATGAGCGCATAAGAAAAACAAGTTTAATTAACTCACACATCATCTTCGGGGTCCAATACGGGAGTAAATAAAACCAAAGGACAGTGTTTCTGAAGAGTTTTTACAATTAATATCTCAAAAGTTATATGCAGTGCTGCATTTAAAAGAAATAGGAAGAAAATTCTAGCTAAATCCACCTTACCCAATAGTGAAAAATCTAAAAGGCACTTAACTCCCACTAAATGATTAGACAAGAAAAATAAACTCCATTCACTCATATATCGTTTTGGTAGTCATTACATGAGTAAATTAAATAAAACCACAGATCTGCTGAAGAGATATTACAAGTGATATCTCACCACTGAGATATTACAAGTAATAGCTCTGTGGCAACTCAGCGCTACATTAAAAAATATATGTATCAAAAGAAACGCTGTCAATTACACCACTTTTCTGAGTATATAAAAAAACTGAAAGAGGAATGAAACTTCCTATCGTTGCCACTCCTAGCAAATAAACCAGTGGAACTGTATATGAACACAGTTACTGTTTTGTATGAGGAATATATATATATACATTCCATATTTTATTACCCTAATACTGCTAAAATTAATGACATATATTCAAGGAGTTGGTCATAAATAGTACAATGCATTTTCTCGATTTTCACGGTATAAATATTTAGGTATACTGATTTGATATTGAAGTACTTCAAATGGAATTCATCTGAAGATAAACCTACCACAGTTATTCATATTTTAATGAAGATATGAATATATATATATAAATCTCTCATCGCCATTCATTGAGGGAAAATAAGGTATGTATATATGATGCATCTTGTAGAGTGTGTTCAAACTCGTCGATATTATGTCAATATGTTCATAACTTGTAAAATAAACACCTGATGGGGCGCCATTATCAACGTCTGTCTGTGTATACAATGAAACTTATCCAGGCTTCATGCATTTATCACATCGTGAAAGTGTACTGTTAGTGTATACTGTCTGATGAGTTAGTTTAATTGTTGACACTATAAATTTAAATTTTACAAACACACAGAGTTGCAGAATAGCATACCATATTTTCCTTTATATTTTTATCTTTTTAATACAATCAAGAATATTATTTGCTTAGATGCTCGGAGACATTTGCTGTTTTTTCTCACCTTTAGAGGACCTGAACCCCTGGCCCCGTGGAATAGGGAAGGCCAACTTATTATACAATTTTGCTGAATAATGATAATAACTCATTGTTGTGCTAACTCGTTCACATTATATCTTTAACTTTAAAACAAATTGTCTGTCCAGGAATGAATTCTAGGATCTTCTGTTTTCCGGCAAGATGTACGGACTTTCGCATAGCCAATGCATACCCCATTGAACTGGCTTCATATGCCCCCTCACCTAAGAGAGTAAAATATTGCCTCATGATTCCGCTCATTTTTTTCTTTCACTTTAAAATAATTGGGTTGGCCTGGAAATCGACCCGGTATCATCTGCTATTCAGGCAGACTCCTTATTTCACAGAAATACATCATTATGCTTTGGAATTAAACTCAACGGCGTCTTTTCTACAATATATTCAATTGTTTGTGCGGTTTTATCAAGAAGGAAAAAGAGGGAAATTTACAATTCTCCTCGAAGGGAAATGAAATCCCTGATTTGTTAGAAATATGCGCTGTCACCCATGACGCCGTCAAGTAACGCATCCTTTTCGGTGTAAAAAAAATTGTAGAATGTTATTACAAATTATTTTCAAGCCTTTTTGATAAAAAAATGAATAAATTAAATGAATCATACTTTAGTAAGAAAAGACATTAATATAAAGATAGGCATCACCAACATACCTAGTAGCCATGGATATAGATGCCGATAAAAATTACGTTTATGACCACAGGCTACGCTGGAGGTTCCTTTAAGCAGGTTCCTATTAGTAGGTTCCTAATAGCAAAGTTACTTTTTTATTTCATTTTAGGTTGGATTTTGAAACCACTTATTAGGATGTGATAATAGGATTATGCTCCTCTTTTTTAATTTGCGTAAAGATTTTTTAAAGTGCAAAGAATTTTTTCTTTTCAGTACTGATATTGCTGTTAAGAAAAAAACAGCAACATCTCTTCGTACACAGATAACCACGAAAAAAAATACTGTGTACTTTTCTTTCACATACATTTTCCTACTCTAAGAATGACCACTCAGAACCGCGTATCATCGAATTTAAGAACTCGAGAGCTTGTAGGTAGAAGTTTCTAACTTGTTTGAAACCTTAAAATTTTTAATACTTGACTTTATGTTATTTTGATTATATTTCGATGAACAACGTGTAATCTATTGTTTCATCATTGAAAAGAAAAACTGCCCTTCTATATTTCCATTTTTCACTTAATTAGTTCATCATTTTTGTTTTGTTATCTCCTAATTCAAAAACCTTCTTGTAATTTTCCCAAGGGCATGCAATTCTCTGTTAACTATTCATATTTTCGTTTTAAATATGCATTACACGTGTTTCGTTGTTTTTAAATAGATATAATGAAAGGGGGAAATGGATTGCATAAGAAGATCGTAAGACACCCCGAGTGCATTTACATCATAACTTAAATTTTCTATGTGCAAAGTGTTAAATTCGAACAGTATTTTCACTAAACTCTCCACGGTGAGGAGAGCAAGATTTCCAGTAAAGGGAAACATTTGAGACTATTTCTCGGCTTCCGGCACCAATACTAGATTCTTCTTATTACATTAAATACACACAGGGGAGGACAAAAGAATACAATGTACCGAACCAATGTTTTTCATAAATTTAAACTACAGTATCAACTGTATTGGCCCAAGCACATACCAAAAGTGAGAGACAGGCGATGCATTTCAAGTATACACTGTGATATGGAGTATATGGATAGTATTAACATAGGAACAAAATAATTAACTACAGTTGTGTATAGTTAAAAACAACGTTTCACAAATTTTAATATTTTTGTAATCCTAAGTTGTAATGTCCTATTTAATTTTTGAGAAAAAAACTGCCAAATATTTAAAGCAGCGCTAAAGGGTTAAGGCTGCTATGTACTAAGAAAAAAAATCGTATTTCCCTTTTCCTCTTCTTGCAGACTCTTGTAGTGGGAGGAGTCCAGTTGACAGTTCGAAAATTCTACCTCCCTTTGGATTGACATTTTGAGGGATTGTAATGGCTCTTTCTCTATAGGGGGTTAAGCACTGCCCCCAAATGTTTTATTTAAAATATATTTTTGTCAACTATTTACAGGTACATAAATGCTGATAAACAAATAAAATTGGTATTGTCAGATAGCCTGAACTTTTCTGCAAAGCGCTACAGGATTCATTTCATAAATTTCGTCCACCGAAGGAATTTATGAGCGTTTAAAACACACTATACCAGATTTTTCCCCGAATAATTTAAATTTAAAAATATTAATTGCATTTTTTTTAAAAAAACGAAAAATGTACACAAATGTAAAATTTCTTTCTCTATGACGGAGTAAAATTTTTTTTTTAAAATCTTTGAATCCAAGTCGGCAATCCGTAGACAAATTTTCTCCATAGGTTAACATTGAGGTGAGCGAATCCAATAGGGTTAGTACATAGCAGCCTTAAGGATCCACTATCATGACAACGTACTTTGCTTTGAGCATTTACTGTCTTAGAACTCTTGCAAGAGTTCGAATACGTAAGATGCTTATTTATAAAATTTATGAATTTGCTTTGAAATATTTTCAGATATGATCACTGCTGAGCAGTCGTCTACAGGTAACAGAAATACTTATGCTTTTAATGTAATGTTACATTTCTAATACATGTTATAACTATATTTTATGGTGTAAAAGATATTTCTTTTGCCTTTTATTAATATGAAAAGCTTAACAACTCTAACATGAATCCTCTAAACTACGAAATTACATTTCCATACTAGAATTCCAAAATGTAACAATAAAAGTATATTTGAAATATTTATATGGAGAGACTCATTAAGATCCGTATATATTTCTATCCGTTTATCAATAAAAATATATGGATTTGTTGATTCACGGACAGAAATTATTTTCACTACTTTTTGCAAAATGGTGCAAAGATAAATGTGTGGTATTTTCAACTCTCGAAATTTTATAAAAATCCTTGCACATTGCCAAAATTTTCTACTGAATTTCAAGCAATTTTTTAACTTCTTATTTTTTCAGAGAGCAATGCCATCTTATAGTCTGCACACTCCGTTTCAAACTTCTTTCTAATTTCGAGAATTGAAGTTCTATTCATTGGATGAGAATGCCTTCCTAGGATAAAACAGTTTTGTATAACCAAATTTCAAATTTAATAAGTGGAAATAAATTTCGACTTACAGTTATTCTGTACTTTTAAAACAAATCAAATGCTTAATTTTAAACTCAACATTGGTGCTCAAATGTAGATGCTGAGGCAACTGTATAACTTTACCGTACTAATTCATTCATTGAGCATGCTGAAGAATAATAAATGATTTTCAAAAACTAACAATGACCGAGTAGACTTGTCAGGTAAGCTTATAAAAATGTACCTAACATTAAATATTATTACATTAAATATCTTCACGTGGTGTTTTTAAAAACAAGTGTATATTCGATAGAATTTATAGTTGTTCTTTATCAATAGTTGGAAAACTCTATTAATCTTTAAACAATGTATTGTTTCCAATCCGATTTGGCATTTCTTTTTCCAACAAGGAAACATTATGAAATCTATTCATACTCCTTCGTTGTCTGTAAAATAAAAAAAATAAGACTAAAAGAGCAACTGCGTATGCAAACATATTTATAATGCAAAAACACAAATGATGAAACAATCTTACATAACACGAGATATTATCATACGATAGGTTAAAGATTAAAAGGAGAGGCACACATAGATTATACTAATAGACTCTTTGAGAATACAATATCAACCACAAAGCTTAAAAACTAAAAAAATAATTTACAATTACATTTCGAACATCTGCCTACACTTTACCTTGCTCCTATCCCTGAACTATGGGTCTATTATTTCTTTTGTGTTGCTCTCCATTAATAATAATAACAAAAAGATTCCTTCCTTAATGTAGGTTAACTTACAGCTTTAAAAAAAATTCATTTAAACAAGAAACTTCTTAACACTCAATATAATACACTTAACAAATGCAACTAGATTTGGAAGAATGCATTCACCCCTGATAATCTTAAACAGATATCCTCTGAGGAAGTCACTTTCAAATCTATTCTATTCGAGGGTGAAGAATGAGTTATTCCAAAAGTAGCCTCAGATGTGCAATGCATTATTGTGAAATGTTGAGAAGTTTTCTTATTGCATTTTGATTTACCTCAAGTCGTTCCAAATTCTCGAATAAAACAAATTAAGGGGGCAAAATCAACAAATAAGGGAAAATTAAATTGAGCATATAATAAAGTATGATTTCTAAAATATTATAATGTGTTTATTTGAAAATCGTTTTTAATGTATAAGCCGTTGAAGTGTCTGATTTCCGTGATGTGAATTATTGGTCTGTTAAGAGATAGTACAACTCCCCGAGTGAAACATATTGGGATTTACTCCTCTCTAAGAAAATCTTTGCAATTCGTTTTAAATAATAGGTGCTGGTCTGTTTAGACTTTGAGTAGCAAAAGATGACCGTCACTCTCGAAACATTGAATTTTTCCTTGCCTTGTTTTTTAATTATTTAATTAATTTATTTTAGGGCAATCAATACAAATGCTCAGTAGAATTTAGTTACTACAAGTCAAATTGAAACAAGGCTTGAAGTTTTTCCATTAGATCATTTGGTTTTACAGTTTCTGATTAAGAGACAGTAAAACTTTCAACAATGAGGAAAAACTGTGGCATTCTTTTTTAAAGAAAGTTCTTAGACATTCTTTTTTTACGAAATTTTTTAATTATAGTAAGGTTTATTCTTTTAATTTTATGATTATAAACGTCGAGAGGATTTTAATGCTTGTATATCCTTTTTATTTTAAATCCCTGCATAGAAATTTGTGTATATGGTATTTACATTTTCACCCTCTAACGAGAGATAAGAGTACTAAGAATATTATTTCATGCTTTTATTCAAAGAAAAGTGTTGATCATATTTCATAGTAAAATTCAATGGTAATGATTGCGATCGAATTATCCTTACAGTAGAATTCGGAAGAAAGAATTCTAATTTCAATATAGTGATTTACCAAGCACTAATAATTCATTAGTATTTTCTAAGGTAATTTCAATTAATTGCATCAATTAAAATTGTTGAGAGGGCTGTTTAACATTTTACGTGAAGTTCCTGTATGGAAATTTAGTATTACGCTTTGAATATTTTCTGTATGGACGGAAGGAGGTAAAGAAAATTGTTTCATGCTTCCCCCTCAAGGAAATTTTAATCATAATATTTTATAAAATAGATCATTGTTGATAACGCTTTTGTCTGAATTATCATTACATAAATACAGAATTTCGATACAAATCCGAAGAAAGAATTTTAATTACAATTCTCTTGCATACCAAACAAGTATATTGGTAGTATTTTCGATAGTTATTCCGATTAAATACTATAACTATAAATGTCAAGAGGACTTATTAAAGTCTTCTTGACATTTATAATTATAGTATTTAATCGGAATTTATAAATAATATATATGGGCTTATGACGTCCCTGTAGTACAGCGTGCTGGTTTTCGGTGCTGAGGGTGCTCGGATCGAATCCCGGCGTTGCGCCACGAAAAATGCCTCCGTTTGTGTTGTCCCTTCATATGGGGTAATGCTGTCCGCCTATATGGTGCCCCCATAATAAAATGGACAGTAAACTGCGGCGTAGTATAGGCGAATGTTTGACGACAAGTGCCTCCGCTTAAAAAAATAAAAACAAAAAAATAATAAATAACATAGTAAACTTTTCATGTTTCTACACTGAAAGTTTAAACTTTAATCTTGAATATTTTCTATAAGGTTAGAAGGTGATATAGAAAACTGTGTCAGGTATCACAATGGTAAAATTATTGATCATATTTCATTTTCAATAACAGTAATTCTAAGAGAATCGTTGTAATGTAAAGGGATTTTTATTTTCTGGGTTGCCGTTTAAACGAAGTACCTATATGGTAGTTTTTATATGCTGTTTAATGGATATCTATTGTGGTTACAAAATATTAACACTTATCATTAACACAGCGAGAAATAATTCCAACAGCTTTCACTTAAAGGTTATTTTTCATCGTATTTCATGAAACAATTCAGTGATAGCTAAATCGATTAAACACGCGTACTATTAACGTATATGCTTAGAGGATTTTAATCACTATGCATTCTTTCATACTGATTCTTATACGAAAGCGATAGATTCTGCATCAGTATCTCTAATGGGTAGAGAAAATTTTAATATTAATTAATTTAAGATAATTTCTATAGGTCTCCCTCAAAAAAAAATTAATTGGCTGTTCTAATTACTGAGCAGCTTTTCTTAAAGTGTTTCTATGTGGTAATTCCACACGCAAAAACGCCTACAGGATTGTTTCCCTGCCAAATCTGTAATCCATCCCCGCAAGCATGCAATCTACGAGGGATCCTCTTGGAGGAATTCTTGCCTGCCCATAGCTTATTACCAGTGGGCACGGTTAGCTACGCCTCCTTATGTAATGAAGACTAGTCCTTTCTATCATTATTTAACTTCCACTGGCTTTTTTTTTCGCTTGATCTCCGAGATCCACTTATCATTAAACGAGGCATGCTTTTTCCACGGTGGTAGGCGGTACTTAGGCACGGTAGAACCCAACCTCATGGCAACAGGTGGGCCTATATCGAGTTGGGTAATTTATATGGATTGGAGGATATGGGTAGGGCAGTATTTTGAGGTTCGGTCTGGACTCGGAGTGAAGGAATTTAATTTTCTTCGGACCTATATTGGTTAAATACCATGACAGGGTGTGTGCCAGGATTTTGGAGGGGGATCGCCGCTTTTATTTTCGGGAGGTTTCACTCGCTGGAGTCAAGGTCTTGGGAAATTTGTCGCCTGTGATATCTGATCTGGGGCCGATAAAGTCGTTGGCCTTCGCACGTGACCTGCGCTTCATTTTTTCGTATTGAGAAAAATGAGCGGCTCGATCATCAATCTTTTGTAATTTTTGCGAGCTAAATGAAAAGAGAAAGCCTGCACAGCGATGCGTTTGTAATTAATATGTGTACAAATAAAGCAAGTGATTTATTATGTTTCTGTGGAATTAGCTTACGATAATAATAATGTGGAAAGGAGAGGGTATAGTAAGATGATAGACAAATTCTGCTTGGTGTGCGCGTTTATCACTTTTATGGTAATATATCCTTTAACCTCATTATTGTTTTAAAGCTATAATATCATTCCTTTACCCCAGTCGTACAGGAACTGAATCAAATTACCCCATAAGAATTCGCTTTTTATTTTATTTTCATATTCTTACATAGGAGATAAATGGGTTACATTGTTTCCATCAGAGTCTCGTAATAAGTCTTACTCATTTCGTAGTTTATTAAGAATCTGGTCTTATCATCATATGATATCAAATTTAACTCTATTTGTCAAATTATTGACCCTAAAGATGAAGGATTAGTTTCTTTAGTATGAAACTGAAGATTCATTTTAATGGATATAAGAAAAAAAAATTTGTTCAGAGTGTAACCGTTAATTTGATTTGTACTAAAAGTCTATATCCCTACTATGAAAATCTCCTCTTGAAAACTGGCCTTTGTTATAGGTTTCTTAATTCCTAAGCTTTTTTGTCGTTTAAAAGCTTATTATTATTATAATTATTTTCTTTTGAATTATCTGATATACCTATTGATAATTAAATTAATCTAAATACAAACATACGCACCTAGTATGTACATAAACACACATACACACTCATGGTTGAGAGAGAGGGCATGTGCTTGTGTGTTTGTGTTGTGTTTGCAATCTTTAGTATAGATGTCTATACACAACTATATTGAAGATTCCGAGATATTACTTAAACATATGCCGTCCAGCAGATTAAAGGATAGCCTATGTTTTCATCCTTTTTCAATTTCTATAATGCTAATACTCGGAGTTTATTTCTTGTAATAAAATTCAGTAAACTCCACATTTATGAGTAGAAAAGAAATGTTTCGTTAAAATTAGTTCACGGGTTACTGAGTAATAGGTATTTTTAATTACATTTCATTGGGATTGTCATCTCAGGTCAAACGAAAGAGAGTTGCTTTGTTTCCAATTCGTTGTTGACTCCTGTAAGATAGAAAAGTTCTATCTTACAGGGGTCAGCAACGAAGTTTAGTTGCGATTTGTAATATTTAAAAAATAGGTTCTTTTTTTCAGAGAAAAAAAATTATGAAATGTTCTAGTACTTTTGAAAGAGGACAAAATTAACTTATGCTGTCATCAAAAGCATTTTTTCTTGAGCACAGAAAATTTTCTTCTTAATAAGTGAGGATTAATTTGTTTAAATTCAAGAATTATATTTTATTTCATGATTGAATTGAAATATTTATCTCAATAAATGATTATTTCACTTTGGTGCAATATTAAAATTTGAGTTCTTCATAACTTATTAATAATTATTGATTCAATGGTATATGAATGTTGTTTAAAAATAATGTTGTATTAAAATCGCTGTTTTCTTATCATTTGTATAATAATTATACATTGGGGCTAAACCCTCACATCTTGAAAAGACATGAACATTACCGTATCCTAACTTTGTTTTGTCTCCCTCTGGGGTGCGCATCTTTTTTAATATAACAGAGATGACTAAATGAAAATGACAGAAGTTTGTGGAATAATTTCTGAATCTCCTTTTGCGAGAGTCAGAAATTCATCATCATGCTAAGTAATTTAGCTTTTCACTTATTTTCGCCGAAATGAGAAATGAAAAGTTCTTGCAGGGAAAGTTTTCTTGTAGGAACTTGTAGTACTTGTAGGTCAAGTCTTGTTGGAAATCTTCCAACAACAGCTTAATTATTCAAGTGCTGGACCCACCGGAAAAGGAACTTTCTCAATCAGCGCTGTCATCTCGCCGGAATGTTTTCTTGGTTTTGGACTCACGGTTTTCATAATCTCTGTGTCTGGCTCGAATCATCGTATGATATCACAGTATGCTTTTTTAATCCCTATTCAATTCTATATTCTTTTAATCTCTGTTATCTATTGAAAATGTAGATACTTTTGCGGAATTCATTGTACTGTGATTTTCTGACGTAGGCTTTGTAATATACATAAATTAAAAAAAAGATTGATTGTGTTACAGCTCTTTTTTGTCTGGAGCAGCAGAATAAACTTTCTTAATTGATTTTAATAATTAAAATTATTGCTAGACAATTTATATATTGTACAATTCGGATTCTCCGAACATCTTTTGACTCTCCTTTTCTGAAGCTTATTGAATTTACATGAATTTGGAACACGAATTTAGCAAATTCCATTACTGACTTTTGTCCCAGTGTATAGGTTTTTATCATGTCGGGACACAAACAGTAATTTCCATCTAGTCATTTTGATTCTCAAATTTTACAGAGGTAACGGGTGTCTATTTACTATATTTAGACTGTTGTCTCACGTGAAATATGAAAGCAATGTATTTAAATAATATCCCAATGGTAATTCTACCTAATAATATATCCATCTTAAACCCTATTACTTTGCTTGAAGCCTCTGTTTGTTTAGAATCCGAATAGTTAGCCTAATATTTACCTTCAATATTTAACCTCCTTTGTTAAATACTTGTACTCTTTCCTAGAAAGTGTACATCGGATAATTGCAAGATGCCTGAATAACCTGATCCCAGTTTGAAAGCTATCAAGTTTATATTCGGTTTACTAATTTGATTATTTTTAAGGTATAGGTGAGGCATTGGAATGTTAAATAAATGTAATGCATATTAAGCTCTTAAGTTATAACATTCATTCTCATTACTATAGGGCAGGCAATATGAACATATATTTTCTAATTTTTAACAAACTATTTTCCCCGCTGAAAGATTTCTTTCATGGGGAACAGTATATTCAACAGATAAAGTTTGGTTTGACAATTTTTTTTTCTCCAGGAGACCCTTATTGTATAACTAAGTATATGTTTATTGTTAGAGTTATAAAACTATTTGCCCCCTTGATATACAAGGTGTTTAAAATTAAATACAACTTAGTCGGGAGCTACGAGAGAAGGATAAACTAATAGACAGATCAGAATAAAATTTACCATTCACAAATAAAAAAATTACAAATGATACTAGCAATTGGAGCTACACCAAATTTTAAAGACAAGGGTATCCTAAACATTACACCTCAATGAATAAGAAAACATGTTGCCGCTTATTTAACGTTGCAACTGCTGCAGATGAAGCGTCACAGAGGGCTGCTCGAACCTAGCTTAGTTTTTTTTCGTTTGACAAGTCGATCTCCACTGTTAACACGATATTTATTGTATTAACATCCGCTTGATATCCTCTGTGTGCACCCACTCAAGGCTGAATATCCGCTACTGGTTGAAGCCTTTACCTTTCAATTAATGGATCAACTGTATAATGAGTGGCCATGGGATATTTTGTCGAGCGGCAAGGCCTATTCTAACTTCTACAAGGATGTAACTGGTTATAATTGCAGGGTCTGGATAAGGATTAAACCGTACATGATCAACAAAGATCCTTTTCATTCAAGTCAACGTGTGGTGCAGCTTTTCTGCCAAATAAGTTAATATCCGTTCTTTGAGGAGCAGCTAGAAACAGCTCCAGTACCATGTTCAGAAACTTTTTTTGATATGCTATCGAGATATTCTCTAACAACTTTTCTGCCGTACCGTCAAATTGTTGTAATAATATCCGTATAAGATCTATTGTGTGCACCAACCCAATGATCCACAACCGGTTGAAATCTTTACCATTCAGTTAACAGAGCAACCGAAGATCTACATCGATTGGTCATGGAATACTTTACAGAGCATGTTTTATCTCCAAGATGATGCAATTGGTTATAATTATAGAATCTGGATATGGAGAAAATCATATATGATAAAAAAAAATCTTTTTCATTCCCCGAAGAACTGTGTGGGGTTCAGCTTTACTACCAACTGCAAAAAATATTCGTTCTGTGAAGTGCAGCTGGAAACAGCTCTAGTAACTGTTGTCGATATGAAACATTTTCGAGATAGTCTGTGATAACTTTCCTGGAGTATCATCAAACCATAGGACGAACAGTATTCAGGCAAGATGGGGCATCACCCATTACTGGAAACCTTTCCAAGGAAGTCCAGAGAAAGCATCGATGATCGAATAATCACGAACTCTACCATAATCCTTGCAATTTTTGAGTTTGGGGCAATCTGAAAAGCATTTTTTATTGGGACAAGATAACAAACGTATAAGAAGTTGTAAGGTTTACATAAGATTTGATTCCCAATAATCGAACTTTTAAGTGAATAAATCTAAAGAAGCGGCTTAAGATATGCTAATTGCGGCATACGCGGTTGGAATAAATACCAAGCAGCTAGATTAAAGAAGGGTCGACGAAATGGTGAGGGAGTGAGAGGAAGTGAAAGGAGGAGTAGAGCTGACGAAACGAAGTATCGAGCTGGAGCTAGGCTGAGAGTCTGGTTTAATACTAGTTGTGTTTTACGAGCAACCGCTCGAGGCATAGCTAGGTTGCTTCAAACCTACTCGAGTTCTTGTCAGGCCCAAAGTTTACGAAGCAGCATTGCTGGTCGACTTTCCGAAGTATTTGTGAGTATCTCAAGTTGTATTGTCATTGCATGAATAGTTATACCAGAAATATATTGAATTGTATTTCCCTTGAATAAATATTATATATCTCGTACTAGTAGTGCGCTTGCTTTATGTTGAAAAGCAAAATTTACAATTGCAAATATTTGAATAAACATTGAATAAACATTGTTGTTATGTAAGAACTGTGTTTGAATGAAATTATTTAGAGTGCCACTTCAAGATATACATACCCAAAGTTAGGGTAGAATTGCATATTCTCTATAAAGTTAAGGATTCAATCCAACGTCATGTTCACATCATTTTCATTGAAACTTTAAAGTCAGTAGTAAATTATGCCATCCTCTCATTCAGTATGTTTCTCATACTAGAAGCCATCAAATTGAACATGCGCCAATGGTATAGCTGTATTGAATACTCGAAGCTGAATGCTTGTCAAATTATTGTTTACATGTTAACAAGTACATGACTTTTAAATGGTTTGCGATCATAATGCTATTTTTCTAGCTTGTGCCACCTTTGGTAACTTCTTTTCTTAACAAACTTCTTTTCTCCTCTTTTTTTTTTATACATGTACCACGTTTGGTCGATGATAGGACCATCAGTTTTTGCTGTCGTTAATCAAGAGTTTTTGATTAGGCTTGGTTGAATCTAAATCTCCTAGTACTTTAAAAAATTACAGTTAAAGAGATATTGATAACAACTCCATTATTAAATACTGCTGACGATTTCAATACTTGTTTAACACAATCATACTTAATAATTTCGCTTGTTTTCAGTGGGAAAAAATTTAAGTGACCGGACCAAGAAAACTTACAGTATCTAATTATAGCAATCTAAGTTTCAGTTTCAAATACAAATGTACAAATGTATAAGAATTTAAAGTCAATGGTAACCCTAAAATCAACGCCCTAAAAGGAATGAAAATTCATAAATCAATTTTTTTTTATTTAAAACTCTTTGATCTCCAAAAATTTCAAAAGCGTTCATTCAAATTAAGATATAACAAATAGTAAAGAGGTAATTTTTGAATGTTCTGATCAGGCTTCTTATCTGCATTAAATAAAATCTAATCTCATAAAAATCTTTTATATAATTAAACCTGTTCAGTTTTTGCCGTTTAGAAATGTTTAATTAAGTGATATTGAATAAATTAAAAGTATAAATCTAAATATTGATGCGAAACCAATTTTTGCTTCAAATTCAAGAAAAATAAATTAACGCATTTAATTTTCCGAAAAAGCAAATTAATTAAGACAAATTTCCTTCTAATTGAATATACAGATTGTTTATTAATATTAAAACATCCATTAAAGAGTAATTAGTCTTAAATTCTAATTAAACTGTTTGCTTTTTCTCACCCCCTTTGATTTACTTCTGATTAGCTTTTTTCTCGTGCCGTTTGTCGTTTTTATCGATATCTACATAACTAAGTGTATTTTCTATCAGTTAATTAGCGCTGCTTATTGACAAATACCGTGTATTTAAAAAAAAACTTGTTTGAAATGGCGACAGTATAGATTGTTCATGTATTTTGTAGAACGAATAATTTTTTCTTTAAACACATCATTGTTTCTTGGATATTGTATTTTATTATATTTTTGTACATTTCTATCGGATAACATGATTTAACTTTGAAACTCAATTGTTTAATTCAAAAGTACACAAAGTGCTCAAACACAGAGACGCAATATATGATGAATATATTATAAAAGTATTTAGATATTAATATATCCATTTCTCACAACAATGCATTTTGAAATTTATTAGGTTTCAGCACTCATGATACAAATTCATGTTTATGATGTTACACGTTACGGAGCTATATTTATGCAAATAATAAGTCTACATACCTCTGAATTTTGACGTACTGTCCATGTCCTTATGTAATCAATGTTATTATCAAAAAAGAATTTACAGGATACCTAGAAATAATAAACAAGGTTTTTTTTCTATGTCTTTCTTAGGACTGTTACACTACATATTTTTTAACTCTAAAATATATTGAGAAAAAACAGAAAATATTCTTTAGTATCTATTCTTCTTGTTTTTCAATATCAATGCAAAAAGGAATTCAGAAACTATATTTTGGAGAAAAAAAAAACTGTGGATCTTCAACAAATTAGAAACCTTTAAAAGAATTTATAAAAACAGAATTAGTCTTTAATGGTCCTTTACAATCTGCCAAAAATATATCATGGACTTACGAATGCCAAAATTTGTAGATTCAGTTGTTAATATTAGTATTATTATTAAAGAAGATTCAAAGTAAAAATCCTGTAAGAAATGTATTAATTCATTATTTATTAACTGAGAAAAATAATCTAGAAAGAGTAAGAAAATTCAAGTTTATATTAAAAAGACAAGCTGCCAATCGTTTGTTCAGACAAAAAAAAACTATTTTCTAAACAAGCCTTTTACGGCATTTATAAAATACAGATCTATATAAAATTAATTCGGCCTATTCCTTGAGTAAAAGTTCTTCAAGGCTCCTGAAACCTATGTCTTTAATGGGGAGGTGTCAACCGAAGAGGCAAACTACTACTTCTCTTCATCGAAATAGGGGTAAAAACTGGTCTGAAGCTCTGAATAGAAAAACTTTCGAACTCTTTCATAATTTAACAATTCATAATGTAACTTTTACAGCATTTAAAAAATACAGTTTACGCAAAATTAATTCGGCCTATTCCTTGAGTAAAAGTTCTTCAAGGCTCCTGAAACCTATGTCTTTAATGGGGAGATGTCAACCGAAGAGGCAAACTACTCTTCATAGAAATACGAGTAAAAACTGATCTGAAGCTCTAAATAGAAAAAAAAAACTTACCAAATCTTTCATAATTTAACAAGCTAAAAGTTTATTTCCAAATGACCTGTTTGCAGCCCAATAAGATTCAACCCAGGCACGAAAGGCAAAAAGCTAATGCTTCTCGTATAACAAAAATATCCAGATCTTATATGTGAAGCCGAAAAGACCAGGAAATCTAAACCAGCAGTAATTTGGATTATAAGATGGCAAATCTAAAACCTAGGTCAACAAATATCAAGAAATTACACCTACAAATAAGCAAAAATTAAATGATATTTGATGGTAAAATATCAAGAAAGGATTGTAGACCGAATAGCAAATATCACAGTGCGTGGTTCGATATTTTATTACACACTAAGGTGTATTTGATTAAATTAATTCCTTTTTTGTCCTCTGTTAAACGTCACCAAGGCGTTTCTTTTTTATTGGAAATTTTAGCGTATTTAAAAAAGGCATAAATGCAAATCTTTCCACGTACTTACAAAAGCACCATAGCGATAACAAAAAGAATAATAAAATTTGTAGTTCTAATATTAACAAAAAAAATTTTCAGGTAGTCACTTCTAACGAAACGCGGTTTATTAACGTAGAATAACTTATCGTTGCTTACCTTTTTTGTATATGTATGTATGTGTTATGTATATATGTATCTATATATATATGTACTTATTTATATATATACACATATGTATGTCAAAATTTTGCCACATTTTGGTACTATTCTGTCAAATTGTTTACTGCTTGCCCAAGCGGTACAGACTGGGTTTGGCGCACTGCCAAAATTATAACTCGCGACGATGTACGCTTTTAACATCTGAAATTTTGCTTTCCGGAGGACCGTCATGGAGGAACGTAATCCTACGTTACAAATTTTTCAAACGGTTTTATCAAAACCGTAGAAGAATTACAGTGCTCGTAGCTGTTATTGAAATTTCCAACTGATTTTAAAGTTAAATCAAATCTTGCTTTATTACTTGTTTTATTTAAAATTTTATTTAAAAATAGCAACGTATTGGATGATGATTAAATAAATAACTAAAAACTTCACTTTACTTTCCCCCTTTTTTGGTATATTTGAGCCTCTTTAAATCCTAATACCATTGCAGGAAATCTCTTATAAATTAGCAATATTTAATCTATGAACGAGTACGAAATATAAATAATAAGTATCGCATGCATACATAAACGAGATTTAGGCATTTCTTTATGAGTAATATAATAAATAGTTCATAGACGACATCCTTTCTTCTCTATAGTAAAGTAAAACAAATCATAAAATCACCCCGCAAAATGAATTAAAAGCAACAATGGCTAAAAATCCTCGCGTGCGTTCGTGAATCAAGTCAGATGTAACATGAATTTAACTTTTCTCGCTAGCATATAAAAAAGTAAGTGAAAAGAAATTATCCATATTTATACCTCCGTAATTTCCTTTGGTTACCGAAATAGTGCAAAAGGTAGGTATTTTCATATATGGTAACAAAATCCAATTTTTGCATTACTTTTTTTATTCATCGAGACTTATCTAGGAATACGCTCCAGTAGCTTTACAGAAATCACGCTACCGGAGGCCTTAAGTTATTGGATAAAAAATATTAATACGTCCTCTGAACCAAAGATTGAATAATGACTCTGAAATTCTGGAGTGATATAAAAATGTATGTTGTTGCTTCACTGTCCGGACCTCTGCTTTGATCGCTGGATATTTTTAATCGTTTATTCATGGAAATATTCCGAACAAAAAATATTCGAGAGTATTTTTACGTACGATTGATTAATATCAAAGCAAATTTGTAGCAGCAATCACCTCATTAATCTTATTTCGAAAGATAGAATGAACGGGGCAAGGACCTTATATGTAAGCCCTTGTAAATGTCTCGGGGTAACTTGGAACGCTGTTAACAATTTTCAACAGTAGTTTGAAATATAATAACACTAATCTGTTCTTTGGTCTACCTAGAGGCTATGTGGTGTTTATATTTTCTAATACATACAGTATAATTAAAAAATTTATAAATTTTCATTGCACGTATATTCATTTATCAAAAATGGTTTTTCATTCAGGTTATGGATAACCCTCTTCAGTTTCGGGGATTTGTAATTTTTCACTGTAATTTGTACTTATAGGTTAGAATATAACCTTAATAAATTGATGCGTGAATGTGTTGGACCAGCAAGGAAACATAGAGAATCGGCCTTTAACATACATTTATTCGACAATACTAAAAATTCTTTTAAAGTAAAGTTAATAATAAAATAGGGTTCCCGTTCATATTATCACTTAATACATGAGGAATCAGAAGCAGAGACAAAATATTCAGTCAAAGTAATTATTTCTAGGATCTTTCGGGAGGCCGACTTGCGACTGTTGAAAAATGCAATGATGAAGGCTTTCGTTGACAGGTGCCCACATCAGGTCATACTCAGCATCATCATGTCAGACTACAGGAACTTCCGTTAGTCTCCGCGACAACGCAATCGGCTCTCTATGATCAGAGCTCGGGGATCAGCAAGCGAAATCTGTCGACCTTTTTCCGTTTTTTTAAAAAATTATTTAATTATTTATTTATTTTTGTGAGGCTGGTGTCCGTTTACCGGGCCATTTTGGCCCTCCCCTTTACTCTCGTTGGGCAGTGGGCTGCCTTTATCTTAACAGCTCTTGCCCCAATTGGTCCCTTATTTCACTGCTCATGTTCACAGTTTACCAAGTACCTCCCCAATATAATTTTTGTTTGGGATACCACTTTGACAATTGCTTGAAAGTTTTATTGTGGACCATAAAATAACGTCACCATCTATCTTACAACATTTATAGTATTTTCATCGCTATCAATGGCCCCACAGACAGTTTTTCTTTTAAGCCACCTTAGTGTTCTTTTACGCCACCTAAGTGTTTATTTATTTTTGCCTCTGGAGTGGTTATAAGAGTTTTATTATTGACAGTCTCTCGACCACACACCGAGGTGAATTATAACATCCAGCGCTTCTACAGTACTGAAAATCATGGATTTATTTATTACATTTTACAATATCACTACAGAGAAGGACATCTAAGGAAAACGAGTAAATCAATTGTTGCAACCATCTAGCGGATCCGGCATTTGGAAGCGGATGTCCTACCATCGCAGCTTATTTTCTACCAGCTGAACTACCCCGGCGATGGAGGATCACTCCATATTATTGACTCTCTAGTACATGTAATCTTCTTTTCTTTGAAGACCTGTGACACGAGTCGTCCGATTTTATTTTACAATGTTTTCCCTTTTTTAATTTATTTTATTACTAGAGGCCCCGTTGCTCGAAATCGAGCCAATTATATTTAAATTTTCAGAATAACAAAGACTTTTGTGTGTGGCTAAGGTCCCTAGGGATGACGACTGTCGCACTCCAGTCCAGTGTACATATGAATACAAGGAAATAGAAACATAAATCACACAATCACATAAGAATTTTATTAACAAACGATGATACCGGCGATGGACGATGGGTTGCAGCTCTCCTTTCTAGACAGGGTTCCTTTTGCAGGCGGAAGACTGACGAGTTCCCCAGTATACAACCAAGTCCTATGCGGAAATCGAACCCGTACCCCCGGCGTGGAAGCTGATGCCTTAACCCCTTAGCCACTGGGTGACACAAAGACTTTTAAACTTACGGAGTGCAATGCTTATTGAACTTTTAGATTTCAGTCTTTGTATCTAATTGGTCAACTTTAACTTACTGCCACGGGCGTTCAAAGTGAATCGTCAAGGGTGCTTCTTAGTGATAAGAAATTTTTCAATTCGAACACAGACGTTTCCTACATACGTACTGTTTCTTCTGGTTCCTGAACATCGGAAAAAAGATTTTGCTTAATTTCAATGAAGCAACTTGGCCTCAAACCGTGTTGTTGGAAAAACTGTGACGGCACCTTGTTCGATTTCCCGACGGTATGAGGAATGACTTTTTCTAACTTGAATTTATTTATAGAAGATATTTCTGTTTATTAGTATAGTATATTTGATTTGGTTTGGAGCGCTAGGATCAACTTTTTGCTACACGAGGGCTAATTAGACCAGGACCTACAGTTTAAAGCAGATTCCGAACGGCTACAAACATCCATGGGACTCGAACCCATAGGATCTGAAGGGAATGCCCTTACCCTAGCCATTCGGCCATCAACTGTCTACTGTTGTAGAAACCCTTCGAAATTCATGGTTAATTTATTATTATTATTATTATTATTATTATTATTATCATCATTATTATTATTATTATTATTATTATTATTGAAAAGGCAAACTCATATCAAGTAACAAAGGCAAACTTCAGATGATTGAAAAAAAAGTTACAAATTTAATCAAGTACCTCCATTTTGATACGTCAACCTTATTTTAATGTTCATCGGTTCTCTCAAAATAGGTCTTTAAGTAAAAGAAAACCTCATAGAACAAATATATAAATGAAGTACTTACTATAAGACTGATCCTAGAACACCATGAGCACTTCAAATATGACAGTGAAATAAGCGCCTTGTGTAGATAAGGGCAATGACAATTTAATATGTAACACAAATGTCGTGATTTTTAAAATTTAAAAGTTTAGTGTGCGAGCAATAAAAGTAAATGTAAACAAAGAAGGAGCGCGAACGCTTTTTCCATAGACTTTACATGGTAATCTTGTCGATCCGCCACGCCCAAACCCTTGCTCCAGTCACATTTTTCTCTTTGACTGGCTCATCTACATGGCAAGAGCTTTATTCTGATAAATATTATATTTTTACGTTCAGCCGTTCTTTCAAAATAGATCTCCTAATTAAAAAAAGTAAAGAAATCATATATAGATTAGCATTTTTTTTTCATTGAAGAATTTCTCCATCATAAAGATATGGCAGTGTTACCGAACAGTTTTTTTTATAGTTCTTTCACCTTATGGGCACCTCTGTGACAATGATTTGCCGGAAACGGGGTTAAAGCATCGTCGTAATTCTTTTAAATTCAAGATATATTAGAAATATTTTCAGTTACACAAAGTCAACACTCTTTTAAACACTCTTTTAAGAATATATTTAGTGGCTATAGGTGTAAATATTCTTAAAGTATATTCCTAATTGGCAAGGCCATCTTTTCTATGGTACAGAGAGGATTTCCTAGGAAGAAGTATGATAAAAAAAGTTTTATTTCTATGACATGCTGAGAAAACTAATCTAAAAGAATTGAATTTCTCTTATTTCATCCTTAGCCGCCTGTGGTCACAAATTTTATAGGATTGTTGGTTATGATCGCTCAGAAATGTCTTAACAAAGAGCAGTGTGATATAGGAAGAGCTCGTCAAAGATTTTCATCAAAATTCGAAATTCTTGAGAAATATCTTGAACAATTTAATTGTAAATGTCTACAATGCAGTAAGGAAAACGTTACGTTTAATCATAAATTTTGAAAAGTAAATAATTATTAATATATATTGGAAAATTTTGATATATCCTTTAAAAATTAATTAACCTACATTATTATTAACGGATACGCATCGCCCTATTACCTGCTATTCATTATCTATTAAAGTCACAGGCGTATTTAAAAAGTATAAAATCATAATTTTAAATAAATGCAACACATTTTTGATGAACTTTGGGGGAAACAACCGAGTTAGGCAGCTCACTACTGGATATGTTTTGTGAACACTACATTGCGGTTATAAATTATTTACAAGTGGGTTGTCTTCGCTGTAAAAACTTACCTAAATTACAAAATTCACTAAATTAAACGCTTTTCTTTTGCTTTGTTACAGAGTCAAATTTTAAAACCTGCAACCGTGAATTCGAAGCATTCAAATAAATTTAAATGAGGTCATGCACCCGCATATTTTTCATCTGAGTATATTACTGATTCTCCACCTTTAAAATTCTAATGTGTTCCGTTAGAATATTTAGAACAGGGAAATATGGTTACTACTGCCTTGTAGTAGGGAGTAACATACATGTGGTCGGTGTCCTTTAAGCTCATAACTCTGATGTGAATAATATTTTTCTGCGAAAGAATCTTTGCTGAAAGATTTCCCCTTCGTCTAAGCTTTATCAACATCGCGTGGATCAAGCCGTAATTGTGCCAAAAATGCCACAACCAAGACAGAATAAAACTATAATTACTAAATCGATATTTGTGTTATCCTTACCTGCTTTCATTATGAAAAGTAAGCACAGTTCGGAGAGAGCAGTTTTGGGAATCCACAAAATCCAAAGACATTTAAAAAAATAGCATCAACCAAACTTGGATAAGCCATTTTTAGCGATAAGTAGTCCTTCATGTTCATTCATTTTAAAGATATCGAGACGAAATGTAAGGAAGTGGGACGAAAAAATTCTTTGGGAGGCATGTGTGAGTAAATCTAATCACATAATTGACACCGAGTTCATACTATCAAGGAAGGAAACAGATGATTAATGAATCATTATCTGAGTTCTCCATCAAATAGCCTGCAAATCGTCTAAAACAAGTTAACATTCTATCAGGCAGGTCCAACCTACGATGGCTGTTTTTGTTTTAAATTTTATGGGCTCTGTAACTCTTTAAAATTCCCTATGCTTTAAATTTTATTTTTAACACTGTCCAGTAACACAGATAAGTTTTAAGTTTTATTACTTTGATTTATCTGTCTGCTCGCTTCCTTATCTATTAACAGGGTAACTGCAGTTGATTCTGAATTGAATTACAATAAATTTTTGCATATTGTGTATATTTTTATCGTGTGAAACGTTATTATACCCTTAGATTTATAAAGTCAAATCAGTTCGTGTGCGATATAATCAAATGCATAGCATTAAGCTCTGTGCAGCCTTATTTTATTAGTATCCTTAACTTGAATATTTCAAACTTTATGAGACTAGAGAGAAATGCACCAGCTTGTATTTCGTGCAGGAACTATCCATATATATATATATATATATATATATATATATATAGATATATATATATATATATATAGATATATATATATATACATATATATATATATATATATATATATATATATATATATATATATATATATATATATACATATATATATATATATATATATATATATATATATATATATATATATATATATATATATATATATATATATACACAAAACAAATTTAAATGTCTGTATGTTCAATATAACAGCAAGAATTAATGTACATGGATTAGTTTTTGACTTTTATATTTGTCTTTGCGTGTCAATATTCTATATGGTTTCCTGAAAATTCAAGAATGCTGTGTAAAAATAGATCTTTTATCCCACTAATGCAAAGTCTCAGATGTCCTATCAAACATGCATGCATCCATAAATATATATATATATATGCTTTGGAAAGTGTTTTAATGTGTTCAACTATTTACTTGAAATTGCTTAAAATGATACTCAAAATTAAATAATTTACTTGAAACGATACTTAAAATTATATAATTTACGTAACATGATATAATTTCATCATCCCCTTTAAAGCAAAAATGTCCGTTCGTATCATGAATTCTCAGACAATCTGGGACTTAATAATGTAAAAATAACAGGTGAGTTAGTTCAGGAAACATTTAAACGCTTACGAGAATTTGTGTATGGGAAAATTAAAAATTCACAAAGTATCTTGACCGTTCTACTATCACATCTAACAAATGTATTTAAAATTTCAGAAACATTTTCATTGATAATACTTTTCAAGACATAAAAGTTTTTTATCGTTTCCTTGCCGAAGGTGGGATTAAACACAGAGGTTGAGAAAATTTGGAATCATCTACTAAATTAATTCACTATTCGACTAAAACAGATGTATAATCGGAACTTTACTCTTAGAAGAAGAGTACCGGATCTTATAACATTTAATTACCAAAAGAAGTTGCTATTACAATCTGATGCCAATAGAAGCATTATTTTCTGTTACTAGCTTCTTTTAAGCAATTTTCTTTCGAAGTATTTAAATGTTATTAGATGTATAAATTTAAAGTTATACCTATTCAAAGTATTTGAGTCGTAAATGGGCACACTCATATAAATGTTTATTATTAAATAAAGTTTAATTGAAGATTTTTTTATAATTATTTGCTGGCCTGCATGTATGCAATGTATTAGCAGAGAGAGAAAATCACCGAAGTCTTAAATGAACAGAAAAGATAAACAGATGTTATTGGAAACAGTCAATAAATAAGTTATTGTGTTATGTTTGTTATGGTGATAGTGTCAATATATATACTTAAGGGGACAGTGGACTTTCAAAATTGTGAAATTTGTCCAAAAATTCGATTAATTTATTTTATTGAATTGTGAAACTACGGACGAGTAGGAATTGTTGCAAAAAGGATTTTTAATTTCTGCGATTACTTTCCTAGTTATAGGCATTTCTATTTAATTTAGATATTATGTGGTTAATATTAGCAATAACTTTAAATGTGTTTTTCTGAAAATAAGAATTTTCATGTCATACGAATATTCAAACTTCTCCAGGCGCATTTCTAACTATGGTATTGCTTTGAAATTTAAGTTTTATATACTTAACTGTATATCAAATAAATCTTATTGAAAATGATTATGCTTCGTAGATTAAATTTCGTACTTGAAAAGATGATTTATAGGTATTTTACGTAATAAAAAGAGTGTCTTCACTATTATTATTTTCTTCTCTTCATATTTTTAAGGAATGCTAAAAATAAGCAATAAGTTTCATTATTAGTTCTATAAGGTATCCTGTAAATAAAAATTACCATATTATATGCAAAAGAAATGCGCATGGAACATTTTTAATTAGGCCAATTTTTGATATAATTAATAATTCATAATTCATAAATTATTAATATTTCATCATTAAATTTTAACCACTTTTACATATCTATGGTATTAATCACATTCAAATTTTTCAAATCAGCAAATCCATTCAAAACAAAAAAAGTTAGGTTTGAAGGTCTACTGTCCCCTTAATAACTTTAGAATTGTGTATTAAGCTTGTATGTATAACTCATAACAGATTAATATCTTCGAAATCCACATACTCCACCCAAACTCAGAAAAGTTCCTTATGAATAATTTTGAATTCCACTTCTTGTGCCTGAAATGAAATTTCTTAAACAAAACAAGTAGGGTGTTTTTTTTTCCTGAGAAAGAAAAATTGAATTTTTTTTAAAGAAACACAGACGCTATTTGATAAAATAATTTCCTGTTAAAATGAACAGATGAAAATTTCGAAAATTACGTTCAGCATTTAACATGCACATTCAAACGTAAAAACTACCGGACGATAACCGAATAGGTAGATCTTCGACACACATACCCTGATCCTGTGAATTCGAGTTCCGCTATTGGCATGGCCCTTTGTGGCCGTGCGGAATTGGATTTAAATTGTACCGCTCTAATTATGCTTTGTGTAGCAAAATATCCTTGTAACGGCCTATGAAAACTTAAAAATGAACGAAATTTTTCAGCTTGCATTAGCTTTACTAGCTGTAAAATGGCTGTGAATACTGCGAAATGGCTGTCACGCTGTGAGTCCATGTCACAGAAAATATATTAGAAAATTTTTCGCAGAACAAGGATTTTTTCGTTCTTAAAACGCCAGAAAGAGGAAGAAATACAAGAACTTTTAGAATTTCAACAAAAATTGGGAACTAAAAAATTTTTTTCTCCTAGTTTTAAAAAGAATTTTAAATTAGTGGCTGTTTTGAAATTATGAAACCAAATTTCTTATCACTCCTGACCTCGCGGACCCCTTCTTGGGTTGTCTAGGACTACCAGTGGTCCATGGACCATCGGTTAAGAACCACAAATTTAGAGGAATGTTATGCGTTATAAATATCAGTAATTTATTCCTTCATTGGATTCAGGATTACTACGCTAAATTCTTAATACGTTTGAACATCGAATTCTACATTATAGAAGTTCTAGCGTCACTCTTCAGTGAGCTATAGCTTAATGAATCTTAACCTCATCCATTCCCTTTCATCTTGTCCAAAATTACGTCTTACTTCTCACAATTTCGGTTTTAAGGCATTACACGCTTAAAGGCAAGCAATCCATCTCTTTCATTACGCAATCTTCAAACAGAAAGGCGGTGTTTGCCTTTGGAAATCAAATCGTTCTTCTTGGTTTTGACAAGCGTGCCGTTTAGCGTGACAAAAATCAAAGAGTTGGTATTCACCTTAAAAGTTGCTGGATCTTTTCTTCCCTTTTTGGCTCTTTCTTTCCTTTTTGAAAGTTTTTTTTAATTGCATTCATATCTGAATGTACTAAAAACCAGCAACTGTGTAACTGTCCAGAATGAACTGATGATTTGCATTTGAACGCAACTTAATTTTCACTCCTTTTAAAAAATCTTGAAACAGTGGTTTTTTTTTCACCTTTCTCCGGATAATCAAACAGTCTTTTAACTTTTTGATCGTCTGACGAATTTGAAAATTTTGCAATATGAATATGTTGTTGCAATATGAAATCGATTCATATTTTAAATATTGCATCCATAGCTAAAAATATTGCACCCTCCTCAAAAGTTAGCGTATTCTGACAAACTAGGTAGCCGGGATATTCACACAAATGCCTCTTTGTTAATGTGATTTATTTAACATTTTTTGACTTTCCATAAAGCAGACCACATCATATCAATTGAATTTATTTTAACTGAATGATTATTTCAAAATTCTATAATATAAAGCTTATCAGGCCCTGATTTTCCTTTATGCCCGGGCTTAGGGGTCCCCCGAATGTTGGGGGGCTCTCAAAATTTTTATTTTAAAAGAAAAAAATTCCCAATTCAATTTTTTTTTCATTTCACTTTTTTTAACAGCAATTTTTTATATATCCTTTCAAATTTGATTCATTGGCTCATCATATGTATAGTTATATGTATAGTTCATCATATGTATGTTATAGTGTATGTGAGGGATTAATAAGATTTTCTGGTTGCATTGTATTGGTGTTTTAATGAAGAAGTTAATACGTTCTATTGCTTTTTGTTATTTGATAATGTTCTAGGCTTCTACGCTTCAAATAACCAATTCTTGGTAAAATGGTACTTTCACAATGATTTATGATTATTCTTTTTTTCAGCGTCCATTTTGGAAATTTCACGCCCACATCAGTGTTAGGGGGCCCCCAATCCCGAGTTGTGCCTATTGTCAAGAATTTTCTAAATCGGGCCCTGAAACTTATTGCTAATATTGTAATTCTTAACTGTATGACTAATAGTCATAATTTTGTACAGTTTTATTATCACTTTGAGGTCTAAGCCTGAGTGTCACTCGGGTTCCCATATTCTTTGAAGGGAACTAAGCCCGAGAGCCTCTCGGGGTCAACTTTTAACTCTCTGAAGCACAAAATTGCCAATTATATACGTTCGCCGTCTGTTCAGATATTATCTATGAACCTTCTACTTAATATATATATATATATATATATATATATATATATACAGTGGAATCTCGATCGATCGTTTTCGGATCCATCGTTTTTCCGTATGTGTCGTTCATTTTATCCAGTCCCAACGATCATATTGCTTTGTTATGTTTCCGCATCTATCGTTTTCCCGCATTTATCGTTCATTTCAATCGGTCCCTTGAAAAACGATAGATCGAGATTCCACTGTATATATATATATATATATATATATATATATATATATATATATATATATATGACATCCCCTAACAGATGTAAATTTATAAAACGGTCTAAAATAAAAATTCAAATCAGAGATGTTTTGAACGTTCGGTCGTCAGATTTGCTGTGTTTAACGATGTCTCGTAAACGATTTTGAGATTTATCTAATGCAGGTGATTTGGCGAAAGTAAGAGATATATTAGCATGTGATTCTCTGTCAGAGCTATTCGAATCAGATTTAGATGCGGAAAAAATACATCTGACCAAATATTTAAGAGAAATCGCAATGCAGTTGGTTGAAAAAAGTGGAACAGTAATGAAGGCATGCCAACCTGTAACAACAATGGACAGACTTTAAGCGAGACATTTCCCAAAACCAGTACCACCGACAGCAAAAAAAGAAATCTACAATAATTTGTAATGTTTGCAGCAGCAAATCAAAGGCAGAAACGGGGAAAAATTGAGGAAAGAAGCTCAAATTTATTAGGAACCTTGTGGTGTTGCTCTTTGTGCAATTGGATGCGCTGAAATGTATCACAGCAAAGAAAATTTTCTTAAATGATGCTATTTAACAATAAAACTATTTTTAAATCTCTGTAAACCATTTGAGTAAGCTTTTATTCAATTTTATTTAAAATTTTATGTTAAAAAATAATGTTTCCTTATGCGGAGTTTATTTTTCTTTAAAACTTGCTTTTTTCAATAATTTCTCATTAAAAATTACTTCTTAGTAAGTTTAATTGTTTCTACATTATGAATAAAATCAGTTTAAAATTTCTAATAAAAAATTGTTAAGAAATATATCTTCAAAGTTTTAAAAAAATAACGAAAAGTACCAAAAACCCTCGGTCCAGAGGGAGACATAAGGTCGAAAAAAGGTCAGACCTAAAAGTGTTATATTACAGTTATCACTACCCAAACGTTTCATACACTACCCAAACAGCTGCATCCACAGGTGACAAAGGTAAACTCGCTGTAATCAAATTTGTGTTGTACATCCAATGTTTGATCATGGGCATTCGGACTTACAACCCTACATTTTAAGTCGCCCATTTCCCCCCAAAACAATGTACTTACTCGAATTTCAAATTGGGAATCAAAAGTCTTCAAAGTTTTCTACAATAGTTATTATTCACAGGCATCCAGTTTTCATAATTTGCTTTAAACTGGAGCCTTTTCTTGAATCCCAACATCACGTAATAGGTGGCCAAGGAATAGGACCAGATTTTACTGTTTTAAACTTTGCGCCAACATTCCAAGTCAGGATGCTTTTCATTAATTATACTTAAGATAATATTAATATAAAATGAGCATTTTAATATATATATATGAGGAATTTAGAATTATATTATACACAGATATATAATATTTTAATACATTCTTAATACATACATACATACACACACACACACACACATATATGGTATATATATATATATATATATATATGTATGTATGTATATATATATGTATATATATATGTATGTATATATATATATCTATATATATATATATATATATATATATATATATATATATATATATATATATATATATATATATATATATATAATGTGTGAGTGGGTTGTTCTTCTTGCTTGTGCGGACTGTCTGGAGACATTCACATGTGATATCCACGAGATTCGTTGGTTCCTTTCAGTGGGGGCATCATATAGGTGGACGATCACCAAATCCTCTGGTGCCATCTCAGTTTGGACAGAACAACTTCAGGAACGACATCTCGAGGGCTCATACCTTCCCCTCCCTCTGAGCACATGGAAGGACTTTACAGTCTCCGTATTTAACATGTCCGCATCCTATCGCAATTAGTGTCCTTTGTCACTTATGCAGAGCTCGACGAGATTTGAACTGAGCTCCCTCCGTCCGGCATACAACGCGCTACAACTAGGCTACACCGGTACTATATATATATATGTAGAGGAGAAGGTGGGATTATGGACCCTGGACCCCCTTAATATCTGCCCTATGAGCAGGTGCAGCCGCTAATTATAGCTGTGATCTAGAGACCCTAGGTGGCTTCAATGGATATTCAAGGTCATTGACCCCCGTTCACTCGCGAAGGATGTCCTGTGGCAAATTGTTTGTTTTTCAAGTTTTCAAACTTTTTCTGGGGAAAGTAAAAGTAAATATTTTACATATATACTACTATGTTTTGTAAAAACTGATATCTGTGCCTTATTCTACACGACATGAAGTTCCTTTTGAGCTAGTTCGAAATTAATTTCGATGTAACTCATAATGTGAAAAACGAGTTTGTTTCCAATATGGCGTTGTTTGAAATATGGACCCCATGGGTGCTGGTATTATGGACCCGGGTCCATATTACCAACAACCGGTTTCGATGATGTAATAATAGTGTTTCCGTGAGAAAATGCGATTCCACAGAGAATTTCATTGTGATACATTTTATTTTCATGTTTTGTAATCCTTTTCGGTTATTCTGGAAGCTAAGAATGCAAGTTGAGGAGTAATCTCCCGCTAGCAAGGACGCTGTATTGCGCAGAAGAAGTTGGGATAGGGTGAAGATGGTTGAGGCTATCCAGAAGCTGAGATGCAGAGAAATTAAACTAATGGACGCTGCCAGAGTGTTTGGAGTATCAAGAATAACTTTGAGATTATTGGCTTCACAAGTGGATAAGCCAGCAGCAGATTTGGTTATACAAAAACTAGGCTTTGGTTTTGGTTTTGAGGGTTACGGACAACTTTTGTTATACAAGGGCTAATTAGACCGGGACCTACAGTTTAAAGTCGATTCCTAACGGGTATAATCATCCATGCCATCGGTGGGAATCGAACCCACAGAATCTGAACCAAATGCCAGTGCCCTAGCCATTCGGCCATCAACCGGCAGAAAAACTAGGGAAGAAGCCTGCGTTTCCAGAGCTCTTTAATAATATATTATCTTAATAAGCTGTTTAATAATATATTATCTTTCTTTCACTTTTTCATTTGAAAACTTTTCTCTTTTTTGTTTCCAGCTGTTTAATAAATAGATAAATGATATTTTTGGTAAAAAAAAGTGGGGTTCCATATTGCCCTCCACTTTCGGTCACCTGCAAGTTTTGACTTTTTTCACTTATGTGATTGTCTGCATCTTAAAATATGATTTAACGGCATATCCACTTAAGGATGTTTAGAT
>OU015500.1:31004274-31066774 GCA_907164885.2 Dolomedes plantarius
ACATACATACATATATATATATATACAGTATGCCCACTAACGTCCCTTCCCACCCTCTTAACTGAGGAACGGCTGCTGCTATATTCATAAAAGTGGTGTCTAGGTATAGTAAAGTAGCCATGCGCTACTGAATGAAACCACCTACCACGCCACCTGGTGGAAAACTGCGGAGTTAGCATTCCTATCTCGAAAACGGAATGAGATACGGAAAAAAAGTAATTTACAAACTTGTAGAAAATTATAGATTTAGTACGAAAAGACACCTTGTGGACATTAATGAGAAGACTACGACGGTTGAAACGCGCATTTGTTTTTTCGTGATTTCCTACACTGTGACGTGACAAAAGGATCTGAGAAAGAAAAAAACAACTAATTTTGACAATATACCTTTATTTGAGATGTTCAAACTTCTCACCGTCAGCTGCAATACACATTTGGATCCTTGTTTGAATCTCACGTTGCACACGTTGGAGCATAGAGCGTGACACGTTGGCACAAGCGTCCGTAATGCGTCGTTTAAGGTCCTGCAATGTTTGTGGAGGAGTCGCATACACCTTCTGTTTCAGGTATCCCCACAGGAAAAAGTCCAGTGGAGTCAGATCAGGCGAACGTGGAGGCCACTCTTCGAAACCGCCATACCCAATTATTCGGTCCCCGAATTTCTTGACGAGGTACTGCTTCACTGGAGATCTCAGCTTTGGAATACTCAGCCATGACCACGAGCATCACTATACTACAACCCCAAGAAGATGTCTCTTTTATAGCTGTCTCAGGTGAACAGACGTGACGTTTCTTACGTATTTGCATACTGCAAAAACTTCGAACACCAAGCGCAGGTTGCGTTGAGTTGATGCGACACTATTTTACACGATCTACGTATTGTCTACTCCGTTTATAAAGACAATCAGTACAAGGATGAAACCCTCGAGGTTTGAACCGCGGTCCTTCTGATTGGGGATCAAAAGCGATATACCACTGTGCACATTGCGGTGTCGCGCTTCGCCCGAAAGATAATCATTTCTCCTTTCGTTCAAGTTTCGTGACGTCACAGTGTATGAAAGCACGAAAAAACAAATGCGCGTTTCAACCGTCGTAGTCTTCTCATTAATGTCCACAATGTGTCTTTTCGTACTAAATCTATAATTTTCTACAAGTTTGTAAATCACTTTTTTTCCCTATCTCATTCCGTTTTCGAGATAGGAATGATAACTCCGCAGTTTTCCACCAGGTGGCGTGGTAGGTGGTTTCATTCAGTAGCGCATGGCTACTTTACTATACCTAGATACTACTTTTATGAATATAGCAGCAGCCGTTCCAAAGTTAAGAGGGTGGGAAGGGACTTTAGTGGGCATACTGTATATATATATTCATATATACAGAGGCTGCTCACACATTTTTTAGACGATGTATATTGTATTCACAAAACTAAATAACATAAAATTCTTGTGTTTTAAATGTTCTATTTGACATCCCTTATTCTGAACTATCTTTCGACACCGCAATTTCAAGGATAATAATGCCTTTTGAAGTGTCAGAAGAGGTATTCTATCCCATTCCTTCTGAACAGCTTTCCAGAGTCCTGTAAGGGTTTTGGGACGACGTTTGGATAATGCAGATTTTAAAAGTCCGAAAGCACAAAAATCCATAGGTGATACATCGGGAGATTTAGTAGGGATATCAGTGAAGGGTATGGCCTTGATACCAGTTTTTTGTTCCATTTCTTTTAGGAAATTTACAGTGGATTTTGATGTGTGACTGCTAGCTTTGTCCTGATGGAGTCTCACAGATTGATGGCACTGTGGGTAAAGCGATGGTATTTCATTCAGAAAAAATTGGCGATAAAATATGTTCCTGATAGTATTTGGAGTTAATCTTGACATTTTTTCCACTCTCTTTATTTTTAACTTGCCATTATAAGAAAAACCAGCAACAATCACGAATCCCTTAGAAAAACTTTCTTTGGATTCTTTGAACCATGTACTTAAATTTTTTTCTCCCCTTTTATGATAATAAATGGCTCTTTTTTTGTTGCAATCATTTAAATACACCCATTATTCATGTATTGTGACAATTGTTTTCCATTTTTCTTTGGATAAGTGTTTCTCATATAGAATTCTGCAGCGTGTCCTGCGTTCAGCGATATGATTTGGAAGAAGACGATGCACATTGCGTTTTTTCGCTTTCTTAAGATTTAAATCAACGTTTATCATTTTGTTTACATTGGACACCGAGCATTTTAATGATTTTGCAACTGTCCTTTGACTAGGGGGATTTTCTTTTAACATTAAACAACGTACCTTTGCAATAGTCGAAGATGTCCGTTTTTTCCATGGATACTTGTTTGGAATTTTTGTCCCACTTGAGGCTCCAATTTGACATTTTTTTCCTTTCTTGTTGACAATATTACCTATCGACGCTTTAGATATCACAAAACCATGACTCTCACATCGTTTTTGGATAACGGAGTATGCATATTTCTCTTCGGAAAGAGCATAAATGTAGCCTTCGAACCACTGCTTTGTTAAAAACGCCATTTTGAATAAAAACAAAACTTTCAAACCGTATACGATAATTTTGACTTTTAAAAACATAGTACAATTGCAATTATTTCTTTTGCAGCAAACGATTTTTTATTACCGCTTACCAAAATCGTCTAAAAAATGTGCGAACAGCCTCTGTATATATATATATATACATACATACATATATATATATATATATATATATATATATATATATATATATATATATATATATATATATATATATATATATATATATATATATATATATATATATATATATATATATATATATATATATATATATATATATATATATATATAATACAGCATATCTTTTTCGGTACTGTCCCTTCAAACAGTGGCGGACCAGGTGGTGGCGGGCGGTTGGGAGGCGGTCCGCCCCAGGCCCCTCTTACTAAGGGGGGCCAAACGACAGGGGCCTTTTTTAAAATTGAATGATAACTTTACTACAAAAAATTTCATTTTTAATTTTTAAAAAAAAATCAGACAAGAACGTTATTGTTTTTATAAAATATTACACTTGCATATTTTAGCGACTTCCAACATTTCACGTGCCCCCCCCCCCTCCCCAACTTAACTTGAAATAAATTAAAACGTTAATAGAAGTTCAGTTAAAACCATAAAATTGTAGAAAACGTTTAAGAAAGCTGGGTTTTTTGCCGCCTTTTTAAACTGTGAAACTGAAGATTCCGATTATGTCTTTATCCTTAACATATATTTTAACAATGATATAATCCATAGCATAAATTCGATGCTATATTTTTTTCTGATTTTATTAATATTATATTTATTTTTCTCATTGTATAACTAACTACTCAAACATCAATTCTATTTTTATTCAATTTCAAAAAATCCCAGTATTTCATATTTTAAGGACCGTCCGGTAGTCAAAGTGCTGAGGAGGGCCCTAACTGAATTCAATTCATGCTCCCCCCCCCCCCCCCCAAAAAAAAAAGTTAGAAGCACGCTACGCCTATGGTGCTGAGAGATGCCTTAGAGCTGACGCTAAGTTGCTGAGAATCGCCCAACATTCTTCGTCGTATTCCAGAACCCACGAACTTTTCTTGATGCATTTTAAAATTTTGTACGTAACCGTATTTATCCTAGAAGTGTAATAAACGCATGAAAATCATTAAATAGGCTGATAGTCTTTATTTTAGGCAAAGTCCTTATAGACCAGGCCCTGATTTTCCATTAGGCCCGGCACGCCCGGGCCTAGGGGCCCCCGAATGTTGGGGGCCCCAAAAAACTTTTATTTTAAAAGAAGAAAAAAAAGAAAATTTCCAATTCAGTTTTTTTTTTATTTTACCTTTTTCAGTATCAATTTTTTATATATATCCTTTCAAATTTGATTGATTGGTTCATCATATGTATAGTTATATATATAGTTCATATGTATGTTATAGTGTATATAAGGGATTACTAAGTTTTTCTGGTTGCATTGTATTGGTGTTTTAATTTAATGAAGAAGTTAATATGTTGTATGGCTTTTTGTTATTTGATAATGCTCGAGGCTTCTACGCTTCAAATAGCCAATTCTCGTTAAAATGATACTTTCACAATGATTCATGATTATTTTTTGTGTGTGTCAATTTTGGAAATTTTAAGCCCACAACACTGTTAGGGGGCCCCCATCGCCCCATCCCGAGTTGTGCCTAAAGTCAAGAATTTTCTAAATCGGGCCCTGTTATAGACTGGTTAGTTTTCTGATGTCAGAAGTCCTGATTTAAGCATTAGGTTGAGGGCAGACTGACGGATGACGACGATGAGCCTGGAAATTACAGGTAAGCCGATTCTTTGTGTCAGATTCTGGCTTTGGAGTAAAAATTTGAATAATGTTGTGTTTTGGAAAATTTGGAAAATTGATCGATGCAGTGGAGAAGCTGTGCGACGAGTCTGAAAACCTGGATACAAGAGGTTCAGCTCAGATTATAATGGCAAATGTTTGCGATTTTAAGTTTATAACGTTTCTACGCCTGTGGTCAAACATTTTGGAGGAAATCAACCACACTCAACACTACCTGCAAATTCAGGGGATTTCCTTGGACAAGGCTTTAAATAAACTAAGAGCATTGGAACGTTTTATTAAGGAAAGCAGAGAATCTTTAGTCAGTGATGCTTTGGACTTCGCTTCCCAGAAATGTGAAGAAATGGGAATTGCTATTGAAAACAGAGGCATAAAAAGATCGAAAAAGATGATGCCGGGTGAAAAAGCTAAAGATGAGGGATTATCTTTACAAGAAGAACTAAGGAGGTCCATGTTCCAATGTGTAGATAGGTTGTATTTGGAACTCCAAACAAGAACCAAATCCATGTTGAACATTCATAACAAATTTGAAGTCTTACAGTGGGTTAATTTGATCAAAGCTCCAGATGAGAAATTGCCAGAACTTATTTCTCGTCTAACTGAAAGTTACGACGAATTTTCTAAGGACAAGGTTTTGCCAGAAATAAAAAGACTAAGACGTAACTGGTCGGATAGGCCTTACGTCTAAGGACCTCCATCAATCGTTTCTGCATAGATTGAACCAGTTTTAATGTTTCATTAGGAGATATATTATTCCATTCCATAATGATAACCTTCAAATATTAATACAGAGGAAGTCAAAAAGTGGTCAGCTCTTCAAGTTTTGCAGTTCAATGTTGGTATGAAATTTCAAGAGTCAGTACCAAACTTGTGTTTAGCACTAAAGTTGTTTTTGACGATTTGCATTTCAGTCGCAACTTGTGAAAGAAGTTTTTCGAAATTGAAAGTCATCAAAAACTATTTGCGCTCAACAATGAGCCAAATCAGACTAAATGGCCTAGCAATGCTATCCATCGAGAACAAGTTGACTATGAAAACAAACTTTCATGAGACAATTAGACAATTTTCTGATGCAAAAGTTAGAAAAATACAATTTTAAAAGGAGGCTTTTACGTATTTGAAATTAATTGAGAATTCTTAATTTAACTTGCCTATATGGAATTTTTAAAAAAATGTTTGTTTTTAATAAGTTTTCAGAACGAACCCCCCCCCCTTTTTGGAAATGTTCCTGGGTCTCATATAACATGGTTTCACACAACACGGCATTTTCTAGGTGATGTATTCCCATTCTATTTTTTCCATACTGATACTGTGAATGTGTATTGCCTTGTGAATAGTAAAAATTTTTAAAGTTTAATTTCCAATAAAGTTAACGTAGATCAAAGTGAGGTATTTCTTTGGTTTTCCTTGAAGCTACCTGAATATTATAAGTAAGTATTGGCGCCAAAATGGCTCCTTTTCTTTTTAATATGAATTTTGTCTTTAACTATTATCGCTTTTATTAATCAAACGGCCAAGCCTTTTACCATTCACCTTGGCCTGACGAAAAATTCATACAACGAAAACCAGCGCCGTACAATTGATTTTAACATTGTACCGAACAGTAAGTTAGCGAGCTTATGGCTCAGACGGTTAGAACGTTGGTCTCGGAGCTGTGCCATGCGGTACGTCATTGGTTAGATTGCTCGAACCCAGGCCTTTACATAAGAATTTTTTATTAATTTAACGCTTAAACAGTAATGATCATTGCTCACCTCGTACTGCACGAGTTCGCTCCCTTATTCTGTCAATTTTTTCTCTGCAAACAGGGGCATGCCGATGGGGGGGGGGGAGCGGGACAAGACCCCCGCCCCCCACAGAGCTAAAATAAATTTTTAAAATTTACAAAATAATGCAAAAATATTTCGTATAGGCCTAATAGTAATTGTGTTGTTTATTCTTTACCATTACGATCTTTATTGCACTTACATTTTTAGCGATCTTTATTGTTACAATTTTAGCGCTACACAGTGCCAGAAACAGTATTTCTAAAGTCAAGTGCCGATCGCTGTTTATACACTTCTACAGTACTATCCGCGAAACGCGAGAGTGAACCGAACCCTTGCCTATCAAAGTATTTAAGGCGTCTTTTTTTCAACAGGGCACCCACGCACTGTTTCGTCGCGTATCTGCTTTAAAAAGCACTTCTTGTTAGATTTTCATTCCAATAATGACGGGCACGTCGCTTTAAATATTTTATCCGAATTCATAGAATATGATTTTTAAGAAGTGGCATCTAGTACTCTAGATAGCCTAAAATGGCACTATTTAACACCTAATTTTCAAAATTTTCAGGGGGAGGACTCCCGGACCCCCCCTTCGGCTGGGCCCCTTCTAGTCCACCCTGATAATAGGGCGTCAGGGAAATGGACAACCCCTAGCACATGGAGGCCTTGACCCCCCCCCCCCCCCAGAACAAAATCCTGAGCACGCCACTATCTGCACAGGTCAATAGCCTGAGGAGACTGTCTGATTAAGTCAAAGAAAGGCTAGTTGTCATTAGAAAAAGTTTAAAATTAACATTTTTTTGGGGGGGGCCCAAAAATAAATCCGCCCCGGGCCCCAAATGGTCTAGGTACGCCACTGCCTTCAAAGGCTCAAAAGGAGCAATGTTAGTCTCAACATTAAGCACTCCTGTTATAAAATAGGCAACGAAACATCCTCAAGGAAAATGCCTGCCGCATTTGAAAAAAGTATGCATATACCTACATGAGTGTGTATTACGTTATAACAATAACGTAATTCACCGTAGACTTTAAAACCTACACGTATGTATGTTGCGGATATACACTATCTACCAATAAGTATTTGGACACCTGTGATAGAAAAGAAAAACAACATGCATTCATTTTCAATAGTTGGTAGAGCCTCCTCAAAAGGCAATTACAGACTCAACCCTCTGGCGTATGCTTTCCACAAGTCCTTGTCAGACGGCTAAAATTTTCTTCCACTCGGCTTGGAGAAGACATGTAGGTTCCTTCACCGAATTTGGACGGTTGTTGCACCCCTTATTTCGGCGATCCAACTCGTTCCAGAGGTTTTCCATAGGGTTCAGGTCTGGGTTCCGGGCATGCCAATCCATTCGGTTAACTTTATTGTCACCCAACCAATCCATGGTGGACCTCGCAAAATGACAGCTGGTGTTGTTGTCCTAGAAGTAACATGGGTCCATCCCATGAAACTGCCACAACGTAGGAAGCACACTGTCATCCAAAATAGTGCATTAGGTGTCGGCATTGTGCTTACGATGAATTGGGACCAAGGGTCCCAGTCCATACCAGGAGAAACACCCGAAGACCATAATACCCGAAACCACCGCGAAGGGCGTGACGTATATCAGGACCGCAGATATCGTCATTTTCATGGGTGTCCAAATACTTATTGGTAGATAGTGTATGACGAGGTCAAATGTCAATCATAGTGTTCTTCTTAAAATCCTAGCAGACCAGTAGCCCAGTCTACCCGGCTTGGAAACCAGAAATCTGTTGACGAAGGTTAAATGTAGAAGTTGTTGCGAGAAATAACCATAACTTCTAAAAGCGCACGTTCTGGACGAGCTCTGGCCATACGTTATAAATCCCAGATCCCACGAGAGACTAATTTAAATGTAGATATATAAATTATAAATGGAGAACTGCACCAAAATAAAAGAGTAACTTATAAGTCACTCCATTAAATACGACAGAGAATTAAAATCCTTTTTTCGACATAAAACACACACACAAACATATATATATATATATATATATATATATATATATATATAAGTTAAATTGTACAATATTATCTAGCAGAAGCATATTATGAAGAAAGTGCCATTAAAATACATGAATAAATATTTGCTGTCACGCATTTACTAACGTTCAATAATCACTCTAGAAAAACCCTACACTACAAGAGGTATACCTAGTAGATTCTTATTTAATGCACAGTTCCTAAAATAATTAAGTATTTATCAGCTTACATTTGTGAATAAGTAAACAAAAATCACTAAAAAAAACTGTTATAAATCCGGTTGTCTCATTTTCAAAACATTTATAAATAGCACACCACAAACGCTTATCCCAGCATACTTAAATCTCATATTTCATCTTCTGATTGAATGATTATTTTATGAACAGCGAGCTCCTACATGTAAGCCACATTGATTGTTAAAATCTTTCACCTTAATAGTCCCTGCCTGCTCTTATGCACTTTACCCTCCCCACGTGTTCCTTCAAGCTCGGAAACCAATACCATGGTTAAGAGGTGTCTAACATGTTTCTCTTTTTTTTTTTTCAACAATCAGAATTTTCACACAAAAAAACTATACTCCCCATGAATGTAGTATCATCTCTTTTTCTCTGGTTCACGCCCCTAGCCGGTTCTCTAATGAAAGTAACCCAGAACGGTCGTAATTTATCTGTCTAATAGATGATAGGGAGAACTTGGAAAAAAAGAGCCTTTTTTTCGAGGTCACAAAGCGGCCATTCAATCTTAGTCAACGGCAACCAAAAGCGATTTTTCTTTTCGTTGTTCTTACAGGTATAAGTTGTAAGAACTTACAGGAAGGGGGATGCTGGGGGGGGGAGAAAGCGTCAGCGTTTTGTATCTAGAAATTTGCGGGATGCATAAAAATGATCGAAAATTCATGTGAATGGTGATGAAGAATGACAGGAATTTGGTTAATGGCTTGATGATCTTGGAAAAGCGAGAGGGAAAAACGGCACGTTGAGGAAGGAAAATATTTTGTCAGTACAAAAATTAATTTCCATCGTCCGCAGGCATCACTCCAACGCAAATATGGGAAATGGCTAAATTTGTGGATGGGAATAGAAATATCGTTTCTTTGGCTGTTTACCCCATGTGAGCTCCTCATTTATTAGTCTGCATTTAAGGTGAATATAACAAGTTCATACCTACATCGCCAAGTTTAAAAGCCCTTCATAGAAATCTATAAGCGTCATGCTGACAACTGGTTGAATAATAGTGTAAAGTAACACATCGTAAAGAAATATTCTGACTTTAAAAAAAACTCTTTAGTCCTGTTTTTATTGAGGCACAATAAAAGATTTTCAATGCAAACAGAATTTTTTATAAAACAAATCAACTAAAAATACAAATATTCATGTCAACGTGTTGCAGGCAACGCGCTTTGAATACGAGTAATATCCCCTTGTAAGGATTATTTCAATCCACGTTGGCAAATATATGTATTCGCTGCGTTTCCTCAGATGGGTTATATGTATCAAGCCTTTGAAAGTATTTCCGGACTGTAATTTGGACTCGGCGAAATGAGTTCACCAAACATGTTTTTAGTTTTCACCGAAGAAAAAGATCTTGGCTGTACCATTATTTAGGACTTTTTTCTCAAAGTAGTTCTTAAGTTTTACGCTTGAATGATGACATAATAGATTCTTCAAAATATAAGGAGATTTCTGTGAGTTCACCTACTCTATTTATATTTTTCTCTGAATGCTATAGCAAGTCAGAGAAAACAGTAACCGAGTCCCATATTTTTACTTTCCTTACTTCTAACTGAAAGATAGAGCCCTACCACCTCCACCTCTAATACTTTTCTTTAATCCCTCTGACAGTGTGAGGAAGTCTAGTTTTGAAGTAGTGTCTTCTTTCAAACCAGCAAGACAAGATGTTAGCCGAATACACTTATTGTCTTTTATTAATTTTTCGATGATTCTCAATTTTTCAGCAAGAATTTATCATTTACTCCATCAAGGGTCTATAATCGTCCTTTGAATAGAAGTGCGCAACTGTTACAACCACTATTTCTTACAGCCTATACAGTCCCATTTTTCTCTCATTATAAGGAAGTCCTGGACAAGAATAGAAGCAATTATCTTCCATCGATTTCGGAACGATATTCTATCCACAGAACAGTCATCCCATGAGGTGTTGATGTCCTCGCAAAATTAACTTAAATGTAGGGAAGAAGCCATTATTAATGCCTTCTTTTAGTAAGATTAATATGAATAGCGTAATCCATAATTAATACTTTTCAATAAATGTTAGGCGTGTCCAAGGCATCCAAATAGTTAGCGCGTGCTCCCGAAGTGCCTCTGAATGATTTCGTGTCTTCATGCTGAGTATGGGTACGTTAAATCCACAGATCATAAAATCCGTCCATGTGGGAGGTGGGTAGGAGGTGGGCACGAGCCCACCAGAGGTCGCCTCTGTGGGTGCTTGGTCAAAATTGAGGTGGTGACAGGAGGTGGTTTCGGTTCACCTATACAGTGGTCTCATTACAATTAACCAACAATCTCGCGGATACATCGGACGAATGTCGAAAGCAATGTACCCACCGCATTGAATAAATAAATAAATAAATAAAAAAAATTAAACTTCAGGTAAAGGCGAGGCAATTAAATTCAGTTGTCCTTTCGTTAAAATTTAAGGTAATAGAAGGCAGACTACCTTGATTGACCATTTCCTTAATATTTTAGATACATCTAGAATAGAGGTTCGCAAAATGGTGGAGTCGCGACCCACTTCAGGGTCGTGAAAGGATTTTAGGTCTGTTCCGAAAAAATTCAAACTATGAAAGTTCTTTACGTGTTCTTGTTCATCGAGACAGCAAGGGAGTCGCGAAAAATTATGGTCTTGAAAATGATTCGCGGTTAGTAAAAGTCTGAGAACCATTAATTTAGAACATTCCCCTTGCTGACCCCTGCTTATATATTTAAGATGAATGCAAAGGAGACTTCATAAAATGTTCTTCAATACAATGCACCAGTTTCTCTGTCAAATTGTTTTACCATGCACCCTTCCTAAATCGAAACATTAACTATTCTTTGTCAAAATATCTCTACAGTAGACAGAAATTATATGAATACTAGCTGAAAACACGGACTTCGCTACGGAGTACATTCAAATTAAATACAAAAGTCAATGTGTGCAATTAATGCCAAAAAAAAACAAAAAATATATAAAAAAATCGTAACGGATATTTTTATAGACAAAATAATGAAAAAGAAAATATTCAAATTAAATCCAATAGAATAAACTAAAGAATATAGTACAGTTAATACAGTACAGTTTAAGGAACATTTCTTCTACTCTATTTTAATATTTTTTTTTTGGATAATGTCCAATCGTCTGCCGCATTAGAAAAAAAAATTTTGTCAATTTATTTCGTTGCTATGCACGTGATGATAAATTAATTTAACGTATTCGAAAAACAAAAGAAGCCACGTGATCAGCATTTAATAAATTAAATTCTAAAAATTAATCTTTAAAAATTCACCAAAAATCAGAAAATGGAGGCAAAGATTTGAAAAACATTTCATTTTAAAGGAATTTTTATGATCTCTCTTGTGATATAAATTTTATAACCCTCCAATTATTATTTTAAATGAAAACTTTAAAGAATGTTTCAAAAACAGCTTAAAAATTTAATTCAAAAAATCTAAGAAGAATTTTTCAAAAATCTCTCTTAGAACCCCCTACACTATAAGAAGAATCGTCATGCAAAATTTCAGTCCTTTAGGTTCAGCGGTTTGGTCTGTGCGTTATATGTCAGTCAGTCAGTCAGTCAGTCAGTTATGGAACTGTTTTATATAGATAGATTTTGTTGCGCAGAATTTATTTACGTGCTTGTGAATGCATCAAAAAAAGTGCAAACCCGAGACTGACGTCATACATAGTTTCCCATCGTTTCATGTTTGTAGATGATAGTTTTTCAAATGGCAAACAAATTCGATGATAGCTTAGCAGTCAGAATCCTTTCAGAAATATAAAAAAGATATAAAGTATTCAATTTGTGAGACATGAAGTAATTTATGTTAAGATTGGATTTAAAAAATTAAGAGACAGTAAGAGGCCATTTTATATGAATTTTATTAGAAATAGCAGTAGGGCACAATCGACGTTTATGAAAGGAATAGCTGAATGGAAAACGGGTAATTCAGTAGGGCGTAACTGCTTCGTTGCTATACGGGCATTGCACGGAAATATTGCACGGAAACATAGTGTATTAGGAATGAACCCTTTATTGCTACCGTTTAAAGAGGCGTAAGCTACAATTTTTTGTAAGTGTGTTTCGTAACATTTTTTAGTATAATTTTTATTGATTTTCCCTTGAAAATGTACTTTTTACTGGTTTCAATAGTGGCCGACCATTATAGCAGAAGGCTCAAATAAATGGTAGATTTTTTTTTATTTATCTTATAAAATTTTCCTTTTAGATCGATATAAGAAAAACACATGTATGGATCAAAAAAAGGTAAGAAAGAATTGAAAGTTAATTAATAAAATATGAATTCAGTGTTGAATATATGCATATTTATTTAACCATTTAATTATTGAAGAAATGGGAGGAATTTAGGGTAAATGAAACTTTCTTTTTATATCACGCCAGTCTCTTATCTTAGTGACACTCTCCCAATTTGAAATCCTTTAAAATATTTGAAATAATTATGCCTTATGAAAATAGTGGCAAAATGAAAAATTAGTGAATTCAATGGGGCTTAACTGCTTCGTTGCTATATAGGCATTGCACGGGAAGGTGGTGTATTTGGAATGAACCCTTTATTCTAAATAGACTATATTTTTTTCCACATACACAAATTACTATATTTTTTAACTTATATTCTTCACTTATAAAAAATTCTTGAATAATTTGATATTTCGTAAAGTAAAATTAAAATTTAAGAATATTCATATTTAAATGTAACTCATTGCCGAATGTCTCTCTTTACAGATTTGTTACTCTTTTTTGAATAGAAAAAGTTTAAAGCACTTTGTCTTTCAAGTTGGCTTGTGTTGACAGCTCCTGCCGATTTTTACTACCTAATTTGATAGGGACCTACAGCTTAATCCCGATTCCGGAGGGATGCAAACATTCATACCAATAATGTAACTCACATCCATAGGCTGTTAACCGTATGCCAGTACCCTAGCTATTCGGCCATCGCCAGGCTAATGTGTTTATACATTGTCCAGCAGAGTCAGATAAAGTTTCAGAGTATAGTCTTGATTCAATGGAATTGTCTTCAGAATTTTTACTCTAAACTAAGTAAACCGACGACAGTATAATGAAAGTCGTACAAAAGAACGTCATACAAAATTTCTTGAAAATACCTTGTGAGATATAAGTGGATTCACTCGGAAGAGGCCCTGAATAATCTGTATTAACTCTTGCTAGGACGAAGCAATCTGGATGAAACAACGTACAATGTGCTCCTCAGTAAAAAGATGGTATATGGTGCATAATGTCTCGGTTGCGCTCATAGACACCATTTTCCTTGACACCGATGTGTACCTGGACATTTTAAACAGTTCAAGGATCAACTGGATGATCGTGTGTTAACGGATGTTACTTCCAGCAAGATTGAGCAACGTGTCACATATCGGGAAGGAGTATGGCGGAAATCGAAACTTTATCGGCTACAGAGTAATTACAAACAGGCTTTGGCCACCACAATCACCGTATCTGCCACCATCAGACTTTTTCTTTTGCGAAAAGTCTGTCGGAACAAGCCTCGCTCTGTGGAAGAATTGAAGGAAAACATCCTATCTTATATTACTGCTATTCCCCCACCCACCCCCGATATCCTTGCCAATACGTTCAGGAACATTAAGCACCTCTTCAAAATGTGCCTGGCAGTAAATGAAGATCCCTTCCATCATCGCTTGTAATGCAATCGATTACACATACGTCAAGGTTTGTAACTTTTGTTTTGTTTGTTAAGATTTCTTCATCCTATCTCTTGCTAGGAAGAAGCAATCTGAACGAAACAACGTACAATGTGCTCCTCAGTTAAAAAGCGGTGCGCGGTGTCTCGGTTGCGCATCATAGGTACCATTTTCCTTGACACCGATGTGTATCTGGACATTTTTGAACAGTTCATGAATCAACTGGATGATCGTGTGTTAACGGATGTTACTTCCAGCAAGATTGAGAAAAGTGCCCCATATCGGCAAGGAGTACGGCGGAAATCGAGACTTTATCGGCAACAGGGTAATTACAAAGGGGCTTTGGCCACCAGGATCACCGGATCTTCCACCGCCAGACTTTTTCTTTTGTGAAAAGTCTGTTGGAACAAGCTTCGCTCTGTAGAAGAATTGAATGAAAACATCCAATGTGATATTGTTGCTGTTCCCCGTACCCACCCCACTCACCCCCCGATATCCTTGCCAATACGTTCAGGAACATGGAGCACCTCTTCAAAATGTGCCTGGCAGTAAACGTAGATCATTTCCGTCATCGCTTGTAATGCAATCGATTACACATACGTCAAGGTTTGTAACGTATTTTTTTTGTTCAGATTTCTTCATCCTATCGAGAGTTATTACAGAATATTCTGGGCCTCTCAAGTGAATTACCCTATGTAAAGATATTCCTTTCAAAGATGGCATATTGCAAAGAGTTACGAAATTAATGGGCTTTAAGGGCAGTTGGGAAGCAGGGTACCTATAGATAGTACAGCATAAGAGTGTTTTAATGCAATCACCATAGATTGAGGGTAGCATTATTTTATAAAAGTTCGAAATTATGTATTTATCTGCGAGAGAAAAATGTCCTATTTTGGGAGTGGTGTGAGGAGAAATTTTGTGTCATGGACCTTCAGCCGTTCCTTTTTATTAAGCTCTCAGAGTCAAATTTTCTCACGTCCTGTATGTTCGTTGTAGTGTATATACAAACATTCTTAAACCTAAAAAACTTTTTTTATAAATTTTACAGCGCTTTAACCAATATTTCTCAAAGGTTTCCTTTAACATTCCATGTATTTGTGTTTTTTGCATGTTAAGTCATTTGATAATAGAGTCGGAAACTTCACAATAATTTTATTGTGTTGTTTAGTACAATAAATAGTAATTCTGTTGTATCTGTCTAAAAAATTATGTCTATAGATTTATTTTAATTAGCTTCCACACTCTATAGTCATCAGCGTCGCTACCTTCCACAAAGTGGGCTCGAGTTCATCCGACTGTCCTAAGTTGTCCCCACATAGGTAGCTGTGTTGGGTCACCTGTAAGTGTTCCCAAAATAAAATAGACAACAAAATCTAGGTGGGGATGGGCAAATGTCCTCTAAGTGGGTTCTAATTCATCCGACTTTCCAAGTTGTCCCACATAGGTAGCTGTGTTGGGTCCCTGCAAGTGTTCCCAAACTAAAGTAGACTACAAAATCTAGGTGGGGATGGGCAAATGTCCTCAGTGTAAGTGCATACCCCGTTGAATAATAATAATAATAATAATAATAATTTAATTTTTTTAAATATTTTGCACTTTTTACGAGTTTCAAAATGAATGGGTATTTCAAATGCATGCATTGCAGTTTTAGGACCTACTTGCTCTTTTGAGTCATATTTCTCTCTGCTACACATGCGTGAAATTTTCAGCTATCTCTTGCTTTCTGAAGCACGCCTTTTAAAGGAGGAGTTTAGTATTTTTTATGGACTCTTTCAAAAGGAATTATGAAAAATTTCCATGAAACATTTTCGATTCCCGGAGCAAAAATTAAAAAGTAAGAATTTCTTTCCGATTTTTTTAATAACTTTATGTCACTTCATCAGAATTACAAATCTGTCTCGACGTCATCTGCAAATAATGTTAGTCACGTATTTTGAGATCTGTAACATTATCTGCGAGCATGTGCCAAAGATTGTACAGTTTTCATTTTTCAGTTCTCTTCAGACAGACCTTTTTCTTCCACGGTATTGAAAATTTATTTCTTTTTTCACTCACTTCTCCCTAATCGGATATTTGCACATATTTCATACGATGCAAAAGTAAAATTTAACAACGGTATTAAGTAAAACTTATATGATACTATCCTATTAAATACAGACTGAAACAAATTGCTGTACAAGACTTTCATATTTCATAAGAATCAAGAGCGGCTCTCTGGATCATTTTTATCATTGACATAATATATTCCAAATCATTAAAATAAATTAATAACTCCGTTTCTAAAATTGGATTCAGCCGCAAAATGGATACTTTTTTCTTGTGCTTCGAGAAATTATTTTATTTTACATCAAATACTAACTAAGATTTTTTTTTTAATTCACTTAACCTCTCTCAAGATACCCCTCACTTTGTTTCAAACTTCCATACCCTGGGAACGAAAACTCACTTAATTCTCGATATCGATTTTCCCGTCAACCTCTTCAATCGATTTGGTGAAAATATTAGATTCAGAGAATGCGATTTCAAGAGGCTTTTAATTTGGGAGCCCAACTTTCCCATTCATTAAGCTTAGAAGAATGATTTAAAAGGTATTTTGTCACTGTGAGGAATCGGGAATTTATTAAAATTTCGTGCTTACGTGAGGCCTGGTCCGTTTTAATTGATAAATTCAATAATTCCGGAATATATTTTGCTCAATTTAATAAACGACGATTTCCCGATTCTGGAAGCGTGTTCCGGTTTAAAAATGTTCGCCAAAACGAAAATTTTATAATAACCGCTTATGAATAATTCCTAGTCAATAAATATCTCTAGATAATTTCTAAAACCGTTCGTCACACTTCTCGGTCTAGGCTATTTATCAGTCTAGCGATATCGCATTAAATTGAACATTCATGGGAATTTCTTGAGATGGATTTTAAAAATTGCTTCGTTTTAGTCAGCTCTGTTTTTTTTTCTAACTGTCAAATTGATTTCGCTTCCATACGCTCAATATTAAAGTATTTTACATTTTTCGATTGAATTTTCCAAATCTAAATTATAAATTTTATTCCATTGAATTGGTTCTTTTATCAAGAGGATTTCTTAACTTTCAATTTAATTCCAAAATATGAAGAATAAATGAAAATTGTGTCTTAATTCTGATATAATACTATATTATATCTAATATTCAACGGAATATCCTAAAATGAGAATTGAAAATTAACATGCAAAAATAGATTGTATTATTGTATTGAATTTTTATGTTAGTGGCAGCTTTAAACACCCTCTTCTACCATTTTACATTTTATGACTGGGCATTTACTTACATTTTATAAATGAGCTTTGAAAATTATTCTGCTAAAGTAAGTTACATTATTTAATTCGGAATTTAAATTTATAACATATTTTTACTTACAATATCCTAACATCTACATTTTATAGCGGATTTTTGTATAAAATATCGTACTAAAATGGATATTCATGGGCATATCCTAGAATTAGTTTTTGAAAATGAAACTGCTAAACTGGGTTGTATTATTTTATTAGCATTAGGGTGATATTGTCCTTATTTTGACTGATTTGTGTTTTTACCTTTTCGAAGTCCGTCGTAAATTTTCGGTAACACAAGTTATATAACAATACCTTGGAGACGTTTAGCATAGGAAGAAAAACTAATGAACTTTATTAATAAAACCCTGGAGCTCATTTAAAATCTAGACCCGAGCTTTTTATTGTTGTTTAATAAAAAGCTCGGGTAAGCTTATTTAATCAAAATCCCTTCTTCACTTAAAATATTTTACTATTTTACATTTTACAAATAATTTATACTTAAATATTGAATTAAAATTAATATTTGAGACACTATCTAGATTTTCTATATTTTGGGAAAATGATTTGAATTCCGAAAAATTATATAATTCTGGACTATTTCAAAAGAACACCCTTTGTTTTATAATGTTGAAAATTTTAATCCTTTAATGTATCAGCTTGCCGTCGAGAAAATCAATAGTCATGTGTCAATATAATAAATAAAAGGAATCAATAAATAAACTAATTTTTATTACAATTCAAGTTTTCCTTGTCTTTCGTGAGCCAAAAAATTAAGAAGATTCTTTACCATAAAATAGGTAAACTGGATTCCAAAATTTCAGAAATTACTGCTACTTCATGTACAATTTACGATTTATTATTCGATTTTTTAAAGCGATAATACTCTCTTCCAATATTTGGAAAATGGTCTGAATTCTAACAAATGATGCCGCACTGTTTCAAAAAAGCCTTTTTTATAGCGTTGAATTTTTCAGTCTCTTAAATAGTGCATTAGATCGGAATGTTGACGTGAAAACCAACATTCATTTGTAAGTTGTATAAATATACAGCATAAAAAGTTGCAAATTGTCTTGATTCGGTAAGAGTAACAGTCAATGCTTTCTGATGAGTCCCTTATTACTAAATTACAACTTAAGTTATCCTAGTAAATTATTTAAGAGCCAAACAGTTGTAAGAAACCACCTGATTCTACCGTAAGATCAGGTGGTAGAATCAGGTAAATCCTGATTCTACCACCTGTTCTTGTGATAGAATCAGGTGAATTTGCTTTTCATATTTAAGATAGTTAATGCTCTTTCATGAAAGATTTATCATTTGGTTATTCATTTACTTCTAAAACTGCAATAATTGGCAAATCGTCCCGCAATGGTCAAACCATACTAAATTCCATAAGTTGTTCATATTCGCACCTCTGCGAATTACATCTACTAGAAGAGTATTACATCTCCGAAATTTTCAATTTTGAGATAATTCCATCACAATGCTCTATAAGAAGTGCTTTTCGAATAATCTTATAAGCCTAGTACCAATACAATCTCCTAGATGGCGCTTATTACCCTCTTCCTCAACTAGGAGGGGTAACTTGCTCATGCGCGAAGAATGAAAATAAGATTTTTGTCAGTGCCTAATGTTGTTGTATTAAAATGTTCCTGTAATAAAAATGTTCATTAAATTTTATTTGGAAAATAAATGTTTTTATTTGGAAAATAAATTTGCATTTTTTTTTAACCTGCTGGTCATGTTACCAAGGTTTTTTCTTTGTATTGTGAAAAGTTTAGATAGATTGTGCATTAGCATAGAGACATGACAGTATTTCCTCAATCTTTTCAGTCCATGTTGACAAAATTAGGTTAGTAGAAGAGGGTTATATCTTGTAATTAAAATTCAAAATCATTCTTTAAAAATTGAAAACAACTTTAATAGTATATAGATTTGCCTTCTGAAGTGATTCGAACAATAAGTTTTCCAAAATTATCATAGGCATTCATAAAACAAGAAATGAAATTTCGACATATATCTTCTTCAGCTCTTCTTGAAAATATGGATATTTTGAGATGTAATACTCTTCTAGCAGAGGTGCGATATCTGAATTATATGCATTTCTATGTCAGAAAAGTTTATAAAGGAGATTTTCTATCATACGTATATTAAATTTAAAGAAGTGAATTAAAATGCTTGTAAGTAAAAAAGTTCACAAAACGAATCTATTAATTTAACTATTTCCAAGCGCAAAAGAACTATCTAGTATTACAACTAATGCTAAACGCAATAAGGCTTAACAGTAAGGCCGTCTGCACACGGAGCAACTCAAAAGAAACTGATAACCGACTCAAATCACAAACCAGTCCGTGATGAGTCGCAACCTATGTAATTGAATGGAGCCACGCACACGGCGCAACTGGTTACAAACCCACGGGTTTGTAACCAGTTGGTTACAAACCCGTGGGTGAACGCCGGTGCGTGGCTCCATTCAATTACATAGGTTGCGACTCATCACGGCTCTGGTTTGTGATTTGAGTCGGTTATCAGTTTCTTTTGAGTTGCTCCGTGTGCAGACGGGCTTAGACTTTATTGGTTGTAAGATATGCAAACGAATAAAACTTATAAATGACAAGCATTAAACATTTTATTTTTGTTTGTTTGTTTGGTTTTTAATGTCCAAGTCCATTATGGCTGCAAGACAAAGAGATGCGGCTCCTGTTTAGCCCTTGGCTATTGGGCAGCACAAGGAATGGAGCCGACATTTTGACTGGGGGCCCCATAACTTTGACCGTGGGCCCCAAGGGGAGATTTTTATATTTATTTATCGATGGCTCAGTGCTTATATGATGTATGTCAACAATTCATGGTGGCGAGAAAACTTATCATCAAAGTTCCTAAAGCATCAATTATTTACCACTTGAACTAGAGACATTACAACACCCTGTCCTCCTTGTTTGACCATGCAATACTTGAACATAAGCTTGAGATGTTACATAGACTTTCAACAACGGTATTCACTCAGCAGGTATTATGTCATTAGTGGCTGTTGTAAAGTATTCTATATTAAATCAAAAATCAGTATAACTCGATCATAAGAAATATTTTTTCCTAGTAGTACCCGATATTTCGTGTTTAAGTTCTAAACAACCGATGAGCATTCCAAGATCATGCTATCAGGGCTGGATATAGGGAGAAGGAGAAAAAATGTTGAATAAGAATTTCCCAATATGAATTAAATGGCCGTCCAGGCACAAAAATGTATAAGAAACGTACAAACTCAAAAACGGGTTGAAAATGCTAAAAAAAAAATTTTAAACAGAGAGATCCAAAATAACCAAAAATCTTCACTTTTTCCTTAAACTCATGATGCGTTCCTCTTTATTGCTTCGTATATAAAGTACCACTGTATTTGATGCTCGTTACTAAAGTTATTAAAATGTCTCTTTGATCCTTCACAACATATGCATTAAAATACGAGCACTAAGGCGCATATGTTTGGATATAAAGCACTTTCCGATAACGATATAAATCCGATAACTGATATCAATAATATTGGATAAAAAAAGATCATGCACCTATATCGATAACCGATGTTTTACCGCCAGAAATGCATGACATATTGTGATACAGGAAATCAAATGATCGCAAAGGATAATTAAAACCATGTATTTGTTCACAATTGTGCAAATCTGGTTTTCATGTCAAATCGAGCATTATTCACTGTAGTCAATCGACTTGCAAGTTACTATGCAGAATTCCAAGAATTTCGTACCTTCAGACCTGAAATCTCTTCAGAATAATGCAGAGAGAAGATAACAGTTAATGAGACGTGAATGAAAAACAGGATTTTTAAATTTAACTAGAATTTTCTTTTGAATAAATAACGTAACAGTAATATAAATTCTTATCACACAAAAGGCATTTTTCGTTGTTTTTGTTTTCATGGTCCTTTTATTTTGTTTTATTTTTTAAATGAATTATATTTTTTGCCGGAGAGGAACAAGCAGCTTCACTTGTTGACTTCACTTATTGACTTCACTTGTTGAAAGAAATCTTGTCACCGAAGCCCTAAATTTAATTTCCACATGACTTAAAACCACTTAGAATGCCCCATGTCTGTACGAAGTAATGAGGCATTGAAACTTGTCTTTCTAAAAATCTAAATTATAGTGCTTGGTTAAAACGTACCGATGGATTGTACAGGATATTCCACATCTAGAAAATTTCTGTCAAAATAACTGTAGCCAAGCATTTTGATATAGTATAATTCCTTATCAGTGGTTGAAAATAGGACACAAAATTATACACTTTCTTAAAGTAATTTTGTTTTGTGTTATATGTGGTTTAGTGCACACATCATGATGCGTGTCAACAATTTATGGCAATGAGAAAGCGTAATTTAAAAGTCTCTAAAGCAAAATAATTTATCTCTGATACTTTAATTAAAGTCAATATACAAGTAATATACAGCATATTCATCACTGTTTGACCATACGATACTTGTTCAATAACTAGAGGCATTTTACAGGCTACCAGTAATGATGTTAACACAAAACTGGGCGCCAGTTGCTATAATGCTTGTGCACTAAGCCAATAGACATGGGATTAATGCCTGTGTTGTTGGAAAGTGGGAATTTTCAGCTTCTTTTTTTTTTCGCACTTCAAATTTTGCCTACTGCAGATGTGGATATATTCTGGACCTGTAGAAGTGTGGAAATATTTTTTTCTCTGTCTGATTTAAGAGAATAGGAACAAAACTTATAATATTCATGACAATTTTCACGAAACAACATAAAATGTTTTCCGTTATCAAGATCAGAGGGGCATTTTCAGTCTCTACGTTAAACTGAGGAATTTTCCTCTAGGTATTTTTCTAATCTCAAAGTAGAAGCCTATTTTCGAACTCTGATTTCGCATACGGAGGTAGACAGTTGAATAAAGAGCGTAGATTCTGAAATTTAAATTATTTTAGTTTTATTTATTACAGGGCATACAATTATTCGTCTATCGCTACAAAATTTTAAAAAAAAAAGTGTTTTGAAAAATTTAAAACAAAAAGGTTTTAGAAACCACGCGTAATACATTTAAATTATATTTTCAAATCCAGGAAACATATTAAAAATATGTGCAAGCTAATCTTTATCATAAAAAAACACGAATAAAATTTTCCATAGCTTAACGGGGTGATGGAAAAAATGTAAGTTCCACCTGATGTATTGCCTTAGGTAGAGAAATTTTCTGCTCAAGAAAACAATTTTTGTAGCTCCAAACTTACCAAAATTATGTATTGCATAGAAATTTGAAAATTTCTTTTATCAAGCCCTCTGCAACTTAAAAATCTCATAATTGTCTTAATACTACAACTGTGCTTCCAATTTTACGTATAATTTTGGTTGTTGAAATTTCGGCTCTTCTATATTTTCTGCTTATAATTTTGTATTAAGCCAAAATTTATTCAAGGAGTTTATAATCTTCCGAAATTAGGAAATTTCCCCCATTGTCGTAACAGCATAAACATTTCGTAACAGCATGAGGGGAAATTTTCGCAAACGTAACACAATTCTTAAAAAAGCGAAATTTCAGTATCTCGTGTTACATTATTGAAAATCATTCTTGGGAATGATCCAGTTTCTTACAGCTACTTGTTTTCAAAATTTTTAGCAATGTTATAAATCTAAGTGAAGGGTAGGTATACTTGTAATCTGAAAGTTTGCTGAACTAATTATACAGGGTTCACACCTATATCCGTTACACCTGTGTTACATCGTGATTGTCACCATGTTGCACAATGGGCAGCGAGAAATCCAGTTCAGAGTGCAAATTTGTATTGTAGCTAATGGAGAGAATTTTCAGCAACATGAATAAATGATCCTGAAGAAAGTGTCTCAGTTTCTTTCTTCCACTCTTTATGACATGACAATTTTCGAAATCGTGACCAAACAAATGTTCATTTATTACATTCTGTTTTAAGTATTAATGCGCACAAGGTGTCTTTCCTTACTAAATTGATGATGCTGAACAACTTTGTAGTTGACTTTTTCCCCGTATCTCGTACCGTTTTTGAGATAAGAACGCTAATTCCAAAATTTACCGATAGATGGCGTTGTAAGTTATCTCATCGAGTAGCGCATAGCCTTTTCGCTATACCTAGACACCTACTTTATGGCCTAGCTGTCACCGTTTAGAAGTTAAGGGGGTGTAACGGATATAGGTGGAAACCCTGTATAAATATTGACAAGTTTAAAGGCTGTGTTTTAATATTAAATCAAAGGTTTAAATGCCAACAAAATACTTCACATGAAGTATTAAAAGTTCAGCGCAATGCAATTATTTTATTTTATTTTAGACTTCCTGGATAAAAAGTTTTTGAAGTTTAATGTACGGACATCAAGTTTCAACTCCTTTTGCTTATCGTAAGTATTTCGTATGAATAAGATACACCCAAGATTTCGTACTAGAAGCTGAAATTAATTTCGACTCATTGTATAGTTTAGAAGGCGATCAAGATATTAGAAATTAAAACAAATTACACTGTAAAGCATTTTTAAATTTAATAAACTTTATTAAGGTAAGGTAGTTGAAAATGTTAACAAGTCCTTGCCATGTGCGATCTGAATTTTAAACCCCGATAAGCATAACATATGAAATTATTATTCAATGGATGGGTTAAATATTTTTTATACCCTCAAGAAACCATGTTTTCCCCATTTCACTACACATTCATAACCGAAACTGACCGAGACGATAGATAACCAATCAACTCTTAAATGGCTTTCACTTAATGTAACACAAGTACAAGCTATATTTCCATGCAGTAATCGATCAGAAGGGATCTATAAGAAACCAACACGTGTTGGCTGTCTTCATATTAATCTGTCATTTTTGTTTGATGTTATCTTAGCTTGTTTCAATTAAACTTACTTAAAAGCTTTTTTTTTTAAAGTTAGAACGAAATTGTATCTGGGCTGTTTCTCTACCTCTGTATTGAAATGTGTTAATGTTCGGTCAGTTTAAACAATTTATACTCACATAATACTTATAAGCCACTAAATGTATTATATTTTGAGGGAAGAACAGAATAAAAAATTTATAATAAATCAAATTTAAGCCAAAGATAGTTTAATTTGGCTCTAAATCAAGAAAAAAAACTATCAGATCTAAACAAGGGAAAAAAATTCTAAAAATACATAAAATTTCCGCAGCGTTTCGAACGCTTCACGTGTTCGCCGCGGAATATAGTATAAATTACGAGTAAAAAAATTCCTACCTCGAATATAAATAAAGTTATTACAGTTTTATAAAACGGCTTCTGTTTTGAACTTCTGAATATCTTTCTACGGGGGTTAAATTTAGGCGCACAGCTGCGGATTTAATATACAACAGACACAAGCGACAATTGCATTAAACATGTTTTGCCGAAGCACTGTATTTTCTGCCACCCTTTACTTTTAGATTTTGCATCAAAATTTGTGAGAACTTAAAGCGGCACAGCAACTGGCATTGCATATCTTAAATCTTAACGTTAAACTATGGGGAGATTTGCTCTCAATATTTTTCTAATCACAGATTAGTAAATGCAAATTTTTTGGAATCTGTTTCCTGCATATGAAAATGTATGTTCAAATTAAAAGCGCACAGTTTTTAAATTTTTCCGTACTTAATATTTACACTGCTGGGAAATTATTGATATCCATCATTACAATTATTTTTTTCTTAAATATTAATTCAAACGAAAAGATACCCCAAAAACACGCGCATCACATTTAAGGAACTGTTTTCAAGCGCAGCAATCAAAATTCAAATATATGCATTTGCTTTACAAATCTGGGACTAGAAACATACTGAGGGGAAATATCTCATAGCTTAATAGAGGTACTAAAGATCTGCGAGATAAACTGATGTACCACCCTTGATTGCTCTTTGTTGTATCAATGAAGGAAGAGAATGGTAAATCCTCAGCGACTACAATTGTTCAGTTGATGAAGCAGCAGTCCGTGTAATCGCCTGCTGTGGGATGAAAACCAAAAACAAAAGGATGATTACTCTATGAATGTTTAGTCGTGCTTAGATTGCCATGGAAAAAACCCCGAAACTCATTGAGAAAAGGAAAATATGCAATATCCCATGCAAAATATGTTGTGCTTCTTGAATACTGTAAAATTTCATTCCCTGCTAAAAGAGGAAAACAGTGGATTTACTCTATATATATATATATATATATATATATATATATATATATAATCCTATAGATTTAAATTTTTACCCTCCTAATCTGGAACTAATTAAAAGTAGCCAATATTAGTGTAAACTTTTTAGATATTAACATTAAATTAAATTCTCAAAGCAAATTTACTTTTGACTTATACGACAAAAGATCTGATTATGATTTTAATATTGTTAAATTTCATAATTACCTAACCTGTTTACATAAATCTGTTTTTAATAACATTATTGTAAATCAGTTAGTTCGTATAAATAGGCTATGTTCTAAAGACAATAGGAATAAGCATATTTTAGACTTGATAGCTGTGCTAACACGTAATCATTACCCCGATAGTCTATCCAAACACATAATTGGTTGTTTTAGTTTTAATGAATAGTTTGTTCTGTTGCAATTAATAAGTAAATCATAATAATAAGTAAATTTAGAAAAAATAACTACTAAAAATAAAAAATAACTACAAAAAATAAAAAATTAAAAAATAAAATTAAAAACTAAAGTAAAAATAAAAATAAGATAACTCTTAGTAATAAAACTCTTACTTCTTTTATTACGAATTTTTAAATTTTGCATGAATTTATGACGCAACCGGTGTATGTGTGTGTGTGTGTGTATACACAGGGTATCTCAAAAAACCTTCACACATATTTTTGAATTTATACAAATAAAAGTATACAAGGTAGGAACTACAATTTCACTTATGTGTTACCCCTTATGTATTCGAGAAATTTTTAGTACAGTCGATGAATTTCTATAAGAGTAACTTTTGTGGCACGGAGAACATCTAGTTGGTAATCAATCTCAGCCTATGTGCATTCCAAAATGGATTCCGTAACACATGAAATTGTAGCAATTATGTGTCTTTTGAGTTCTTCAACACTACAACTGATTATCAAGGACACTTCCGGTTTCCTGAAACTTTTTATACCAAATTAAGATATTACGAATTGAAGGATTTTTCCAAATTTTGTTGCACTTATTTCCAAATTTTGTTGCGTAACAGATTCCGTTTTAAAATACCAGCCAACACTTAATGTTTTATTTGATGGAGTAGCTATTTTACAACTTACGCTTTCACGGAACATCTAGAGCCACCTATTCAACTTTTTTGATCCAGGAAAAATCTCTAATATATAAGGTAACACATTTGTGAATTTCCAGTTCTTATCTTGCATATTTTTTTTGTATAAATTTTTAAAATGTGTCAAGGCTTTTGGGACATCCTGTATATATATATATATATATATATATATATATATATATATATATATATATATATATATATATATATATATATATATATATATATATTATATATAATATATATATATATACATATATATATACAGACCTATATACATATATATATACATACATATAAATATATATATATATATATATATATATATATATATATATATATATATATATATATATATATATATATATATATATATATATATATATACATACCTTGTGAAACTTCTTTATGGCTAGTTAAAAATTGACCGTTTTAAGGGGTAGCCGGCTAGTGAAGTTTTCTGCTTATATACATATATTCCATGTTTTCATATCTTAATATGATGGGAAACTAAGAGTGTTGATATTATTATCTCTCCCTCTTTCTCTCGATGACATATTTGGAAATGTGTCTCCAACTTTTCAGACAAAGAAAAGTTCCATATATTTTAATCTCGCTTAAACTTTGTTAAATACGTTTTCATTCGCAGATATACAAATACTCGCGAAAAGAAAAGATGATTTTATGATGTCATGTCAACATATCTGCAACAAGGAAAACTTTTGAGACTTCGTAACTGAAACCTATTTCCACGGCTAACTATTTTAAACCAAAATTATGAACCTTCAACGCAGTCCTACATTCTTACTATTCAGCTAAAAAAAGAGAAAGAAAGCGTGCAAGCAATTTTGGAGAAAACCCAACGAATGGGAATTTAAGAGTCAGATTCTAAAAACAAGTCCCGAAATATGGGAAAGAGAAAGCAAATAAGCGGGGCGCTGTTGTCCATGGGCCTCTCTCGAACAACCCGTTCCATTTTCATAAAAGCAAAGCAAGAACGTGTCAAAAACAATGACAAGCCACCACGGCGCCTGCTTAAATATAAAATATATTCCCTCCCCCCTCCCCTCGTTTTGCTCTGCATTTTCTTTCCTTCTTTTTGTCTTCGCACTGCATTATAGCTGCAAAAGAACTGCCTTAGATATAGGGCTGATATTATTCATGCAAAGAGCAAGAACAGCCCTTTTTTTATTATTTTATTCTTTTTTCCCTATCTTATTCTGCATGCATTTTACTTTGAAGGTATGCCTCGTGAAACGAATAAAGGGGGTGCCCCCTGTTCCTCCCAAACTCCCCCCCTTTCCCCCCCCCTCTTATACAGAGAAGAGGAGCGAGAGACAGCTGTACATGTCCTTAGACGAAATGAACACGAAACGTACAGAATACAAACCCGAGAGTTCAGCCAGCCAATCAGCGGAGACAAAAGCCCGTGTCACCTGCACACGACACTCCTGGGGGGTTGCAAGTGCTCGTATCCTCTTCCCCCCCTCTGCGAATGCTGAGTTCATGAAATATTTACCATTTCTCGCAGCTTCGTCGTTTCTCTCCAACTTACATAGCTTGGGGCTCCATGCTGGCGGCTCAGAGATTAGGCGAGGATGTTTTTATTCTGAGATTCGCGTAAGAAAATGCGAAATGTATTAAGAGAGTTGCCGATGTTGCTTTTCTCTTTTTTACTTTCATTTTTTTTTCTTCTTTCTTTTTCTCCCTCGTCTGTTAAATTTGTTTCGGAGTTTATCCCTCCTACACGTCCCTCTTTCGATTAGTGTAAATTCATTATGCGCGATTTCTTACTTTTTTTTCCTACTCCTTCTACACTACAGGAGATTCGTTTGCCGGAGAAATAAAAGTTAAGCAAAGCTCGAAGTTTTGGGAGGATAATGTTTCTCTTCGTGTTCTAATGCGCGATATGTATATGTACGAGATCGTATGACGTCTTGGTCCCAAGAAGTGGCTGATAGTTATTTACGGGTGATTACGCGGGCATTAACGCTTGCTTCATTGCTCTGAACTTTTCTAACTGACTCATATTCTTGATCACTAGTTCTGGGATGAGATGCAAAAGAGGGAAAAATCAAGAACGTGATAATAAACTGTGAGGTTCCTCTGTCTTTTCTACTTCGTTTCTAGCGACAGTCAGAAAATCATTTCAATTTACTTTTCTTTACTAGAGCAACGCGTTATTAACCGTTTGATTAGCATGCATGATGTTCTCCCATCAGACTGCCCAAATGTTTGTAACCTTGTTACTGACTTTTTACCATTTATCTGATATTACAAATATATCTTCAAGATCAACATTTTTATTCAGTTTCTCAAGACTCATATCCTCTGCAAATTCATACCCTCTTCATTTTTCTTGCCATATCGATTTTCCCAATGTATATGCACTAGATTATTTATTGCATTTTAGGATTTAGGCTTCTCCCTTTTCTGCAAGTTTTTACACAAATGACACAGGAAAAAACTCCTAAAAATTGATTTTGATCTTGACTTTTTAAAGTTAGTATTATTATTTTTAATGTATAATCAGTGGCGTAGCGAGGGGAGGGGGGGGGGGCAATTGGGTCTATCATGCCCCGGGCGCCTCTCGCAGAGGGGCGCTAAATGGTCCTCAAGACCATTGGATCATTTGGTCCCCAAGACCATGGGAGGTGCCAAAAAGCTATTGTCCCCCCTGCGTCAGTTATGCTCGCTACGTCACATTTATAATTTCTATCCCGTATAATAATTCCTCCTTTAGAGCACTGAAGTTTTCTCTTTGGGTTCAACTCATACTATCGTTGCGTGTACTTTTGTGGATGCTTTTTAATCTTTTATTTATTATTTCAAACATCTCTTCGAGATTTAACATCTCCATTCTGCTTCTTAAGAATCATTACCTTCTTTAATAAACCTGCTTCCGTTTCTCTTATTCATTTCCATTTTCACAATACATATACTAGTTTTATTCTCACGTGTTATGATTCTGGCTTCTGTTCTTTCTTTAGGTCTTTACGCCAATGAAAGTAGGAAAATCTTCTAAACTGTATCAATGTCACTGATCTTGATTTTTCAGTTGTTTCTTTTCCCTTTTCATTACATGTCTTAGTCCCGGAAATACTATCTTTTTCGTCAGCATCGGATATTCTCGTGTATTAGCCACGTACCATCCTTGCTTGTATTGATTTTATTCTCCAAGGACTAATTTTTCGCAGAGAAGCTTTATTTGCAATATTCATTCAGCATTGTCTCAGCATACACATGACAAAGGTGCATGGGACACACTTAATGTAGGGGAGGCATTTATGCCATCTGCAGAGTACCCAGCAGCCATGTATCTTTATCAGCCTGAGCGTGCAGTAGTCAGCAAGCACGCACAGATAAAAAATTTTGAAAGCCTCTGCATGGAAGAACGAAGTGGCTTCCACGATCTCTGGTACAAAATTTAGATGGCTTGAAATTCATATAGAACTTTCGGAATAGCTTCTCACTATTGCAAAGATACTTGTCGATGGCGCAACGTTTCCATGGCAGGAAAACACGCTAGATATGTTTAATTGTCTCATAGAGAGCTGCTGAAAGTTCTCAACAGAGTGGGAAGGGGACTAAAAAATTTGAATCATCATCAGTTGATTTAAATTATTTATTTTGGTTTTTACGACAGCTGTTGGCACTTGAGTCTCTACCTCAGCTCCAAATTTTTTGCATCGATTTTAAAGAGGGCTAAGTGATATTGATTTATCCCTACAGAGGCTAAAAAGTTAGTCCACAGCCTGTATTTACTATTTCAAAAGGATATTATTTCAGCCCTGAAGGGGAAGGAATCTCAAGGTCCTCTGGAACACGGATCAATTTCTTTTACGAAGTAAAATTTTGAAACGTTATGGTTCTAGAACCTTGAAAATAAGTCTTTATTGATGATCCCAACATTTTATTAACCAGTCAAAACAATTACTATTATGGAAGTTCTCCTAATCATTAACTGAAATTTTAAAGAGCTGTCTGAAATTCCAGATAGTAAGCGTGAATACTTGGAAAGAGCTAGTAACTAGTTATTTAAGCAGTGCGCAGTCCACCATATTCCTCTCATTCAAATCCAGGATTAGGAAAGCTAGTAAATTTTATCTTGCATAAAGTTATGCCACTGTGACGACTTCCTCTTCTAATCCAAACATGTTACCAATATTTCTTTAGAGAGCAATATCGCTCAAATAAATCCTAATAGTTGCAATATCATGTAAAACGTAACCAAATTTGATTTTCGAAGATTTAAAAAGCAAGAAAAATTCATACGTATTTCATAAATATTGATAACCTTCCAGGAATAACCCATTCTAAGAATAGAATAATGTTTTGCAGGAATACGACAGATATTCTGGGAATCAAAAAAAAATACCTTGGGAAATTGGCTTTCAGAGAGAAAATTTGTTCTACCCTTAAAAATTTGAATTTATCATTTATAGGGATGGCATACATGTGGACGAAGTGTATGTGTCTAAATCATGAGACAGTGAGTTATATTCTTCGTAATCACATATGTGCAAAGGTGTCTTAATAATCAGAAGCTACAGTGTCTTAAATTTCGAGTTACAGAAAAAAAATCCATGTTATAATACTCCATGTATCATATAATCTAATTTGTCATAAATTTCCGTAAAAAGACCCTAGGTACTCTCCGATTCTTATGATTGTTGGTGTTATCTTAGCAAGAATTGAGTCAGCTTTATCGTGTTCGTTCTTCAGACTCAATTCACAAAATATATGCTTCCATGACGTTAGTTCATAAGCTTGGTGAACCTGAAGACCAGAAGCTGCGTAGCAATACCTTCAAACTCAGCCGAGGGTTTATTTCCCCTGTTTGGTTTATGTTTAGTATGGGCCAGGGCGCCGGACGGACAGTACAGATCTGCCGACCAATTTGGGCAACCCGGGACCCCGTTCTTCAGACTCAAGTAAAGACTGTTTATTATACGTGAACAATAAACTTAAGTAATAGTCTACGGGATAACTACGAGATACTTAAGTAATCCTCTATTCGCACCACTATCGAGGGAAGAAGACGTATAATCCTGTGACTAGATACTTTGATTATTAACGAACGCACAAAAATAATATATGGTCCAAGAGGCTAAAAGTCACTGTCATATCGTTAGTCGATTATCGAAGTCACTGTCATATCATTAAACTTGTGACATTGAACTGATACATAAAAATACACTTTTTCGAGCCTAAAAAATCTTAACACATTTTTGAGAAAGCAGATCAATATCGTCATCAATAAAAGCCACCCATAGATATTATCAAAAAATCATCATACCTACGAAATTTGGAAATACCCTTACCAAAAGTTACATTGTTCTTTGTCTTCTAAACTGTCAATGTATAAGTTAGAGAAACCATATGCAAGCTTTTGCTAGAATAATTGCTATTTAAAATAATAAACACGATTACTATAGAAAAATTTTGTTGGATGTAATCAATGATAATCTTACAAAAAAAATTTATATTTTATTAGTACAGGAGGTCTCTGTAAACATCTATTGAAATTTAACGTCACGAAATGTACGTTAAGAAGTATTTTTCCATCATAAAAAGCACAAAGGTACTAATTCCGACCTTGCGGTACTAACATAGATATTACGGGCATAAATATTTTTCCTGCGTAAAGTGTGTCAAAATGTACCTTCAATTATTTTCATAGCAAGATGAAGAATATAGATACGTAATTTTTGATTTAGAGAGATATGTATACTATACACAAAATGTTATGATGTGCAGCTAGAACTGAAATACTACTTACATTTATTCTGAATAAAGTTTTGTGATGTTACTCTAAGTCGTAGAATAATACTGTTCATTCTTGACAGTAAGATTTTGAAAAAGCGATATTTTAAATAAAATTTTGGGTGTGATCCTACTTTAAATCGTAGATCAATACTTGAAATCATAATTTATTCTTGACAATAAGATTTTGAAGAAGCGATATTTTGAATAAAATTTTGGGTGCGATGATACTTTAAATCGTAGATCTATACTTCAAATCATAATTTATTCTTGACAGTAAGATTTTGAAGAAGCGATATTTTGAATAAATTTTGGGTGTGATACTTTAAATCATAGATAAATACTTCAAATCATCCTAAATTCTTGACAATAAGCTTTAGAAGACACGACAAATGCCATATTTATATTATTTATCTAAATACTGTGTCTTACGATTCGAAAATTAATATTAAAGTTATCAATATATATATATATATTGATATTTATGGTATTTTTGGCATTTTGGTTTAGGAAAAGAATATGTAGGGAAAAATATATATAACCGTTGCTTTGATATCTTCCAGTTTTAATGCATGAGATATCTATGATAAAGCAAGCATAGCTACTTAAGCTCTAATATAAACTATGGTTATAGTGTAAGGATGGAACCTTGTCACTTTTCAAATAAGTTTATAATAGTTATAAATTTTCACGCAGGACATTATGCTATTTAGTCAGCAATACGCACCAGCAAGTACTTATTATGCCGATTGTGTTGATCAAAGCCATAAAAGCACTGAAAATTTATATTTTGTTCAAGAATCACTTACAGAAAAAAGAAAAGAGACATTAGGGATTCCCTAATTTCATTTGTAAAAGAAAGGGTTCCTTCTGTTGCTTAAGAGCCACTACGCAGTCGATGAACAGAGAGTTTTCTGGTAGAGTCATGTATAGTGTTTAAATATTCATTGATGGAATTCTCTTAATGAATTTTTACACGATAAAAAAAGTCTCCTCACTCTAAATATTAGCTTAAGTTTAGATTCGTGCAGAAATTAAACTGAGCATTATTCAATTATTTTTATTCGTTTCGGCAGTTGTCGTGTTCAACAGGACGATGTACTACATATATAACGAATTTGTTCTGTAAATTATCTATTAATATGTTTAAACTTTTATGAACGATCTCACGCTAATGCATATATTTATGAACGTCATTTTTCAATGGGATTCGATTATCCGTAAACCTTTATGATCATGGTAGACATAAAGGGGTAACATTAGAGTAGGACTGATATTTCAACACATCTCTACAAGATTTATACTTTGATGTAATTGAAAAAAACTTTATTTTAACTTTCTTTTCCCATTGATTGTATTTGATACATTTACCCTGCATTTTTCGGGGATAATCTACCAGTGCATTTTCATTCATGTAAGGTAAATCTGAGGTCATATATTTAATTAGCAGCTTTGCAATTCTTCTAGATACGGTCTTACACGCTGCAACCTGACAAATAGTTTGAGACAATATTTGACTCTAAATGGCCAACACACATAAAATATATCACTAAATAAATAAACAAACATTCTTATCCAAAGAACCGAAAAATTTGGTCGGATGAAAGCCTGAGATGCTAGTCTTCGGTTACCGAAGTCTGCGTGTTCGAGTCCTGAAGTTGCATGATTGTTTGTAGACGTCCGGAATCGGCTTTAACCCTTCAGCGGGGGAGCCCGTGTACAAAGTGCAACATTTTCGTAATTTTAAATGGTTTGTTTTTACATCTAAGGTTTGAATGTTCTAAGCAGTTTCTATTTATAGCTACACCCTTTCTAATACAGGTCTGATTTTCTGACCCTTGTATTCCTTTCCATTCATTGGTAGTCGTGATTTAACCGTCGTAAGCCAACGATTATACTAGATTACAATACTACAAAAGAAGGAGTTGATGTACTCGATCAAATGTGCAGCTATTAGACGGTATCCCGCATATCACGATGGACAATCTCATTGCTTTTTAGGTTTTTGGACATAATAGGAATCCATTCTCAAGTTGTTCTTGGATCCAATAAACCGGACAGTTTTGAAATAAGGCAATTATATCTGCATTATTTGATCTTTAATTATAAATATATCTCACTATTATAAACATTTTATATCTTGTCATAAAACGCAGAATTATTATTTTCAATTTGAAAAAAAAAGTTTACTACAAATTGAAAAGTCAAGGTTGAAAGAGACGTTGCACTTTGTACCACTGGTGTTCCAAAAATTGTCGCGCCCGCTGAAATCGTCGCGCCGGTTAAAGCACAGGTCTCGAATTATTTAGCCTTATTGTAGCAAAATATTACAGTAGAGCCGCCAATAAACCCAAATTATCAATGGGATATTTCCAAATCTCCAATTTCCTCAGATAATAGAGGTGTTAGAATTACTCGTAGACCAGTTGACCCCCCAGCATTCTTGGTGGCTGGGGTGTGCACGACTGCAGCAAAAATTATCCTGTTTCTCAACAACCCCATCTACTTTAACTCTTAGTACTGACTGTATTTAACATAGAAGGCAGAACACTTCTGCAATGCTCTATTTTTATAAATTTTAAATAATACAGTTAACAACGTAAACTAACTCACACATACTGACAGAGAAAGCGAAGCAATGAAGTTCAAGAGTAATATTTGATATAATACGTAGACAGTATTTATATAACGGTAAAGTAATTTAAGTTTATAAAAAACACATACAGACAGAATAGTGAAATATCATCTTCAGGAATTTTTACCATGTTTTTATTAACTCGCTTTCTTGTTTGTGTGTGTGTTTGTCCAGTATAAATTTTACAATCGATTTTTAACTAACTTCCCGACTAGCTAGACATTTGAAACTTTTAGAATAGCTCAGAACACGATGACAATGCATTATTTTAATACTTTTAGCCATCTATAAGCAGGATTGAATTCATTTTGAGTTAATTTTGTTTTGTAGACTGGTGCAGCCATCTATCGACCGGGACAGGAACGAAAAGTTAAACGCAACTTCCAATTAACTTCCAATTTTCTTTCAAGTTGATGGGATAATTCATCAAAAAAATTTTAAAAAGTATTTATTAAAACATAGAATTGTCAAGTTTATATGATTCAACAAAAAATTTAAAAACATGGTATATAAAAAGATATTTTTATCTTGTAATTATTAATAATTTTAGTGCAGTTGAACGCTGCCAAAAAAATCAAAGTCCCTTTTCATTGTTGGGGCAAAAATTCACGAATGATAAAATTCACGAAAGTTAAAGTCGAGGTGTAGAGAGTGTTTTAATGCGTAATGATTATGATACCGTAAAGTCGATTTCCGAAAGGAAAAAAATTAATTATGTCCTGATGACTGATATAAATTGTTTTAATTTTCCACAATCTATCTGGATGAATATGTACTTATATTTATTCACCCTTAAGAGGGGAACTATTTATTTAGAATTTATCTAGTTTTTTTTCTGTAAATTTTTTTTATAATAGTGCATTTTTTTCGCCTAATTAAGCATAAACAGCTTAATTTTAACGAAATCCACGGAGGATACGGCTTATTAAACTATCAACGTGATAGCATTTAACTTTGAATGCTCCTGTTTCATCAAGCTGCCTCAAATATTCGCTTTGTATTTTCTGTTATTCCTCTTGCCGGGAACTTTTTCTGCTCCTTGCTCTGCAAACATAAAGCCTTCTTTCACGTAAAGAATCTCTTCAGAGTATAGAGACTCCAAGTAATAAAGCTTTCTTACACATTTTACGGTTGCTACTGAGTGAAAGAGTGACATTATTTCGTATTTTAACACAGCGATTACAAATATCTGAAGTTTAATTTCTTTAAAACTTTAAGGCTATTGAAAATTCTGACGAACAATTTGGAGTAGAATTAATATAAAAGGTACAGACCACATCGTGTGATGGTTATCTTCCCGAATTTCCGCGGATTGGGCTTGGGTTAACAGGCTTGGACATTTCAGTGTTGTTCCTTCATAGGGAGTAATGCTGGGTCACCAATATAGTGCTCCTGTAATAAAGTTTCTGAAATAAAACAGTTGCCAAAGAAATTTTGCTGTGGGGGTGGGCGAATATCGCCTAGACAAATACCTGCTGCGTTTGTCAATATATATATATATATATATATATATATATATATATATATATATATATATATATACACACACTTATCTGGCCAAAAGTATCCGGACACCCCCCCCCCCCCCCCTAAAGAAGTGGATCTGGCGGGTGACGAAATTTGATGTGTAACTGAAAGCTATAAAAGCGTTGGTAGTGGTTTGTCAGGTCATATTTATGCGTTTGTGAGTCGATGAGTAAGTCAAAGGAGCTTTGCGACTTTGATCGTGGCATTATAGTGGGATGCCACCTTTGTGGGAAATCAGTTCGTGAAATTTCGGACATTCTACAGAAGCCAAAATCCACTGTGAGTGATGTAATTGTGAAGTGGAAATGTCTAGGCAGTGAAACTGCAGAAAAACGAAGTGGCAGGCCGAAAAAAATTAGTGAACGCAGCCGTAGAACTCTGAAAAGGCTAGTGAAGCAAAATCGTGAGTTCTCGTTGATTGAAATCACTCAGGAGTTAAAAAACCTGGGATTCCACTGTCGTTCAGCCGCTCACAGGCCGAACATCACTCCCCAGAATGCGAAGCGTCGATTGCAATGGTGCAAAACTCATCGTCATTGACTGTGGACATGTGGGACAATGTTCTTTGCAATGATGAATCTCGCTTTACAATCTGGCAGTCCGATGAACGCGTCTGGGTTTGACTGATGCCCGGCGAGCGCTTCTTACGTGACGGTATTGTGCAGACTGTTAAGTTTGGTGGTGGCAGAATCATGGTGTGGGGGTGTTTTTCGTGGTTTGGTCTGGATTCCTTAGTTCCTGTGGTTGGAAACATGAACTCTGAAATGTATGTGGACATTCTGGAGAATGCTGCTCTCCCAACTCTATGGCAATATTTCGGGGAAGGCCCATTTCTCTTCCAGCAGGATAACTGCTCCATTCACACGAGACTTGCGCAGGTATGGTTTAACGAAATGGGTATTCAAAATCTGGACTGGCCTCCTCAGAGCCCCGATCTAAATCCCATTGAACACCGTTGGGACGAATTAGAACGCAGATTACGTAGCCAGTAAATCGACAATCCTCATTGCCAGCACTCACTTCAGCTGTGATGGACGCCTGGAAGTCGATTCCTATGGACATCTATCAAAAACTGGGGGAAAGTCTCCCCAGACGTGTGCAGGATGTCATAGATGCAAAAGAAGAACCATCATCATCCATATATATAAAACAGTTCCGTAACTGACTGACTGACATACAACGCAAAGACCAAGCCGCTGGACCTAATGGGCTGAAATTTTGCATGGCGATTCCTCTTATAGTGTAGGGGTGCACTAAGAAAGATTTTTGAAGAATTCTTCTTAGATTTTTTTTAAATTAAATTTTTAAGCTGTTTTAGTAACTTTTTTTAAGTTTGCATTTAAAATAATAAATTGAGGGTTATAAAATTTATATCACGAGAAAGATCGTAAAAATTCCTTTAAAATGAAATCTTTTTCGAATCTTTACCTCCATTTTCTGATTTTTGGGGAGTTTTTAAAGATTAATTTTTAGAATTTAATTTATTAAATGCTGATCACGTGATTTCCTTTTCTGGTACTTTAAATAAATTTATCGTCATGTGCATAATAACTAAATAGACAAAAAATATTTTTTTTCTTGCTAATGCGGCAGACGATTGGACATTATCCAAAATAAAATTAAAATACAGTAAAAGATATGTTCCTCAAACTGTACTATATTAACTGTACTATATTCTTTAGTATGTCCTATTAAATTTAATAAGAATATTAACTTTTACATAAATTGTATATATTGATCGTCGTATTTATTATACATATATATATATATATGTGTGTGTGTGTGTGTGTGTGTGTGTGTGTATATATATATATATATATATATATATATATATATATATATATATATATATATATATATATATATATATATATATATATATGTTAAGGCTAATTCGCAAAATGACTGAACACTTCTAACATTGTTCAAAGTACTTGGCCAAAGCAATTGCACTTGGTCAAAGCAAGAATTCATCGAGAATTGTCGACCCCTTCGGGCTTTGGCCGAACAATTCGTAATGTGCCTGACACCAAATGGCCAGTTCTAGAATTTTCCAAGAAAAAGTGGCCAAAGCTAGAAGTTTTGTTGAGCTTGGTGATGCAGTTACGGGAATTGATCAAACCACTTCTAACTCATCTTATCACCACTATGAAAATCTCTTTTGTTTTTTTAAAGCAGAAAAAGTCACTTCAAAATCAAAGGGAAAAGGGCAGTTTTTCTTGGGCGATTCGCCAAATGACCATTGATTGCTGGGCGTATCGCGAATTGGCCGCCCAAAGCCCGAAATAGTCGTTAACGCTCCATTATTTCGAGCTTTGGCCAAGTACCTTGGCCAATTCTAGAAGTGACCAAACTTCGGACATTAGCCGTAACACATGTTTATACACTCTCTACCAATAAGTATTTGGGCACCTGTGATAGAAAAGAAAAACAAAATTTATTCATATTCAATAGTATGTAGAGCCTCCACCAGAGGCAATTAGAGCCTCATCCCTACGAGGCAGGCTTTCCACAAGCCCTTGTATGTCGGCTAGTGGTATTTTCTTCCACTCGACTTGGAGAAGACTTGAAAGTTCCATCACCGATTTTGGATGGTTGTTGCACCCCTTAATTCAGCGATCCAACTGATCCCAGAGGTTCTCGATAGGATTCAGGTCTGGGATCTGGGCAAGCCAGTCCATTCGGTTAACCCCATTGTCACCATACCAATGACATTACCATGAATTGTCACATTACCATGAACTGGGACCAAGGGTCCCAGTCCATACCAGGAGAAACACCCCAGACCCAGACCATAATTCCATTTCCACCGAACTTTACTATAGACACAATGCATTCTGGCAGGAGACGTTCTCCAGTCAGACACCAGACCCAGACCCTGCCATCCGAACGGTACAGGGTGAACCTTGATTCGTCGCTCTAGATAATCCGTTTCCACTCATCTATGGTCCAATTTCGACGTGCTTTGCACACATAAACCGAGCAGCGCGGTTGGACTTTGTGATTAAAGGCTTATGGGATGTAGCACGACCATGAAAACAAAGCAGATGTGCTTCCTTACGGATTGTATTCGTCGAAACAACACTCCCGGATTCCTTGTTGAAACTCCCGGAGTATGCGGGCCGTCGGTCGGGTGCGGTTCTTCCGAATTTTTTCTGGACAGCACCCGTCGGTCTCTCTCTCCCAGTTTCGTGAGTCTGCCGACTCGGGGCACATTCCGACCATCCCTGCTCACCTTCTACTACTGAATCACATAGGTCACTGTCCATTTCACTGTCGATGTAATTCAGCTCGCTAAATATGTCCCTTAAAGGTCGTCCAATTCTGTCATACCCGACGATTACACATTTTTTGAAATCAGATAATTCTGCACTTCGTGGCATCTTGCATACGACTAATGTCAATGTTGTTTCTTACACGATATTTAATGGCGGAGATCGTGACGTATACCAGGACCGCAGATATCGTCATTTGGCATGGGTGTCAAAATACTTATTGGAAGATAATATATATATATATATATATATATATATATACTAATTAAAAGTAGTCAAGATAATATTAATGTAAACTTTTTAGATATTAACGTTAAATTAAATTCTCATAGCAAATTTACTTTTGACTTATATGACAAAAGATCTGACTATAATTTTAATATTGCTAAATTTCAAAATTACCTAACCTGTTTACATAAATCTGTTTTTAATAAAATTATTGTAAATCAGTTAGTTCGTATAAATAGGCTATGTTCTAAAAACAATAGGAATAAGTATATTTTAGACTTGATAGCTGTGCTAACACGTAATTATTACCCCGAAAGTCTATCCAAACACATAATTGGTTGTTTTAGTTTTAATGAATAGTTTGTTCTGTTGCAACAATAAGTAATAAGTATGTTGCATTAATAAGTAAATCATAATAATAAGAAAAATTAGAAAAAATATCTACTAAAAATAAAAAATAAAAAAAATTAAATTAAAATCTGAAGTAAAAATAAAAATAAGATAAAAAATAACTCTCAGTAAAAATAATAAAAAACTAAATTAATAAAGGTTTAATAGTCCTAAAACACAGTATCCATAGTAGGTCAGTTTCTGTGTTTCCATAATCTCCATGGTTGCAAGTTTTGTGAAGTCAGTCATCTTGCGGTTACTTATTCTTAACTTCCACTCTGTCTAGCGCAAGGCTTGGTGTTCTACGGTTAAGTAATTCTTTATTCAATTCTACAGTTATTCATGGATTGTACGGTGACTGAGTGTGTTTATTGTATAGATCATACTCATCGGAAACAATCCATTGGTTTTTAGACAGTATTGACACCGCTGACGAAGAGATGTTGTCTAAAACCTCTTTCATACTTATCTTTCCATGTTTTTAGTTCCTGGCTGCAAGTAGCTTTAGTGCTCATACTGGTTTTCTCTTTCAACTATTTATTATTATTATTATTATTATATATATATATATATATATATATATATATATATATATATATACCACCCTACAATAAGGAACCAGACTGCAAGATGTGATGGTATAAGGAAAAGAATACATGCTTTAATAGGAGGATGGTCCCCACGTGATGCAGTTTCACTAGTGACCCTTCTGGGTATATTTCGAACGAGATTTTGATACACAGCTATGGGTATTTGTGTCTATTCCTGCTGCAAGAATGTCGCCAGCTCAGTTGAAGATTTCGGACGTGGTTCCCTGCTTCGTAAGCGTTGCACTTACTCGTTCCGTAAATGTTCTATGGGGTTTGGTTCGGGACTCTGAGCAGGCCAGTAAAGACGTTTTACATCCATATCTTGATACCTCTGCTTGACAGAGGCTGCAACATGACATGGAGCTTTGTAACATTCGTCCATTCCATAAAATTGCCAGAGCATAGGAAGAACCTGATTGTCCAAAATGTCCACGTAGGCGTCGGCGTTCAATTTACCAGGAACGACATACAAAGGTCCCAGGCCATATCACGAAAAACACCCCCAAACAAGTGCCCCACCACCACCGAACTTGAGAGTTGAAACGATGCACTCGGGTAACAGACGTTCGCCTGGCATTCTCCAAACCCGAGTACGTCCATCCAACTAGAAGAGCGTGTAGCGTGACTTGTCGCTTCATAAAACAGTTTTCCAGTGGTCCACAGTCCAGTTGCGACGTTGCAAACATCAAGCGAGTCTGCCGGCTTTGTTGGATGGGATGATGTTTGGTTTGTGTGCGGCAACACATCCCTGGATATTGAGGTCGTGCAGTCCTTTCCGCAAAGTATTGGGGTGCACCGTCCCTCCTGCTGCCTGTTGAAACTCACTGTTGATGATTTGGAGTGGTTTCTTGGGGTTCTTACAAGCCTCGCGCTTCAGGACACGTCGATCCCGCTCGGTCAGTTTACGGGAATGACCAACGTGTGCAGTTCGTGTCCCAACTCCCGTAGTCTTTCACTTCTTCACGACATGACGAACAGTTGACCGTGGCTGTGATAATTCTACCGCAATTGCACGAATAGACTTGCCACTAACATGACAACCAACCATAACAGCTCTTTCAGAGTCACTAAGTTCCTTTTGTTTCGACATATTGTCACAATTTCACACAGAACTAACGACGTTACCACTTCGCGTATCGTATTTTCCCTTAACAGGTCACGTTCGAGCACTGGATTTGCATAAAATCCGACAATGACTCTAATTTTATGAAAATCCTCTGGCGTATGGTCCATTATTGTAGGGTAGTGTATATAATATATGTATATATACTATATGTGTGTGTGTTTCTGTGTGGTAATCGAGGTACAGATCATGGAAAGAAACAGCAAGGATACCAGAAAGCAGCGTGAGGTGGCACTACGCTCACCTATGGCCAATGACGAAGAAATGCACAGAACATTTTAAAATCGAAATCTAGTACACCGCTTTCGGCTCAGTTGCGAGATAATCTTCCTAGTGCCTGCATGCACTAAACCAGCCAGGATATGTTCGGCCATTGTAACTCTAAGGCACTAAGCCTTTTGTATATATTTTTGTATATAGATTAATTAAATGCTAGTATCATACTTTACGTATTGTTATTTCTTAATTAGTCTTCTAACGGCGAATTGTCCTACACACACACACACACACACACACATATATATATATATATATGTGTGTGTGTGTGTGTTTAAGACAAACTACGAATTTCTCAAATTTGTTAAAATGTAGGGTTTATTCCCCAAACCTTTAATAATTTTGAAGCGAAACGCAAAGCTAAAATACCATTTATCTAAATCAAAATTAATTCATTATAAACAGATTTCGACATGTTGGAACTTCTAGATTACTTAAGAGCAAGAGATAAATGAATCACTTTTTGTTGATTACGTGTAAAGGCTTTCCAAAAAACAATAATCCAACTAACCTTTATTTGATTTCGGAATTAGTGTCGCAAATATTACGAATTCACTAACTCGATTATTTTGAAGATATTATTAAAGATACGAAATTTGGTATAGAATTAACTAGTAAACATATAACTACTCTGGGAAAAAATTCTGAAATGGAATTTTTATTCCTAGATCTATCTGCGGTTTAAAATCTAAAAAGGAGTTCAAAACTCCATGAATCTAAATTAAAAAATAAAAGGCTTTACAGAAAGCAATAAACACATTCTACTAGTGGCGACCTTCAAAAGTGATTCCCTTATTTTGATACGTTAGAGCGTAGGATTGTGTTCGAAAAAAATTCCTGCTTTAAACAGTTTTATGAGATATAAGCTTTTCCTGTTTTAAGCAGTTTTAGGGCATATAAGCTTTAAGTGCTAAAACGGAGCAGCGGAGATAAAGCTGCACGGTAAAAAAAAAAACAGATTCTAAAAATTATTTTTAGACCTAGGCAGGATGAGATTGCACTTAGCTTTTAGGTTTGAAAATGGCTCTTTAATCAATACTAGACATGGATCAATAATGAATAGTTTATCGTCTAAACGTCTGTTTCAGTATTGCTTTTATCAGCAGTGATTTTCCTTCATAACCGAGCGGTAATCGACATCTATCGAGAAAAGACGTCTATTCCTCTTGATTCGAAATTTAACCGTTTTATTTTAATTCCTGTTTTAATGGTTGTTTTAATTCAAAGTTATTAACACACGTCTACATCTCTGATATTAGTTATGAAAGAAAAGAGTTTTTTTCCATTGTATGACCATTGCTTAAATCACTGTCAGGCAAGGTAACATCTGAGGATACGGACCTACAAGTAGGATGATCTTAGAGATGATAATAAAATAAAAAAGGAACCCGTATTTGTTAACTTTAACTATCGGCTATCATAAGTTGCAATTTAGATCATATCCAAAATGTTAGCAGTTCCATCAATTTTAATATTGGGATAGAACTAAATTTGTAAATAATAGCTTCTTAAATCTCATAACAGAATGCAAAACTGGTTTCTAGTCTTAGACTAACGAGTGTAGTTCAAAACTAGTCCCCACTAAATTTCTTTTCCGTAGAGAGTTTAAGGGCCTGTTCACACAGAATCCGTCAGCTTCAGCGCAAAAAATTTTTAACCAATCATATACCAGTCATTGACCTATTTAACCAATCAGCGCCAACGGAATCTTTAATGCTGACGCTGACAGATTCTATGTGAACAGGCCCTAAGATGCGCATGTCAGGACAGATCAGAAATATGAAGATCATTAAACTCTCTATAAATAGGAGGATCGTTATCATTTTTAAGAAAATGACTATGCATACAACAGCGTAGGGGACCTAAAAGGCACTTGTCTGTCAAATGAACTGTGACTGACTGGGTCAAACATTTAAGTGGTCTGGAATAAGGGATGCCAAAAGCTATGGTGTCAATTCTGTTCTGCTAATGGGCGGGAGGCGAATAGGGAAACTACAAAACATGAAGGAATAAAGATGAAATAAAACTGAATCGAAAAGGTGGAATTAAAAGAGACAGCAAAAGAGAAAATATTAATTAGGGAAAAAAAGAAAAATGAGATTTAAAGGAACACATTTATGGACAATTTAGAAAGCAGATGGAGATAAGACAGAATGGTCCTTAACTAAACCCAAAGCATTGGACTAGATAGCAAAGTTTTCCCAAAAAATACAGTTCAGAAGTAGAATAAGCATGTTGAATACCTGATACAGGAAATTTGTATTTCAGCCTAAGCTCTTAATGGTGTTTTTTTTTCAAACGTAGGATTACGTTCCTCAATAACGGTCCTTCGGAGAGAAAAAAAATTGTCCGGCGTAGCGAGTTATAATTTTGGCAGCGTGCCAAATCCAGTAGCAGTAAACAGTTAAACAGAGAAGTACCAAAATGCGTCAAAATAAAAGGGAAAAAAAGGAAAAGGGGTAAGCAATGATAAGTAATCCTACGTTAATAACCCGCTGTAGTTTCGTTAGAAGAGACTTCCTGAAATATTTTCATTGACGTGACGTTACTTACCACATATTGGCCGCTACTTGTGAAAAATCTTCAGTATATGCACCCTAGGCTCTGTTCGGCAGGAAAAAAGACTAGCTGCCAAAATCCCGGGGAAAATAACTCGTTTAACTTTAAAGGAAAATAATCAGAACTGACTAATTCTAAAATAAATAATATAACATCATCTCTCACTCATACGTTTCATAGATTTGTAAAAAAGGAAAATTCATATGGTATGTTTTAGTTGAAAAGACAGTTTAATTGATATTTTTTTATAGAACGCGAACTACAATCACAGGAATATGTATAAATATCATACGGAAACTGTATAAACACTTCATTGAGAAACTACGTATGGGGGTAATTGTCGTAGTTATTGAATGAAAATGGAAGAGTTCAAATATAATTTCAATATTAAAATGAGGGGAGATTTTTCACAGTTATAAAAGCATGTAAAATAGAAGGACTGTTATGTCATGGTTAAACCACTGTTACTTTACACATAAAAAAAAGTAGACGCAAGGGTGGTAAATTGAATTCTTGGCAGCTTTAGAAGTGACCGAAGTGTCGATACCCAGCTGACAGTTAAATATTTAAGAAAATTAATTTCAGTATGGAGAAAAATGGAGTCCAAACTTTCTAGATTTTTCCTGATTTAACAGCCTTGGAAAACACGTAAGCAAAAATGTTTCAAAAACGCATATACTTTTCAATCAACGCTTTATAATTTTTTAAGGATTTTGCGAGATTCACATCTAAAAATAAAAATTCAAGATCTGATGTCCTACATAAGGATTAATAAAGGACAAATCACTTAATAAAATGATCATTTAATGGATAATTTATGTTTTTTATTGAATGTTTCCAGTATTTCGTTGACAGAAGTATTGTGTAAAACGGCCGAAGCTCAGTTTCAACGAATTGCTTTAAAGCTGATTAAGAATAGCATTTTTCTAGGCTATTCAAGATATGAATATTTTTCAACTAGGTTCATTTTGTAAGGGTTGAAATTAATGAATATCAGACTCACAAATACGGAGAATACGGATGATGAAAGGAAACCACTGATTTATAGCTGAAAAGCGTGAATGAATCAGGGAAAGTCTCAGAAGAATGGGATGATAAATTAAAAAGTCTCAGTTCAACTCTGACATCTATTAACCTCTTCTATTCTTAAAGCCGAAATTAAAAACAAAAGTTCATTCACCATCATGATAATATGCTGAATCCCGAGGAACCTTGGGAACCTCTTTCCACGGGCATGTATGTGTTCAACCTCCCTACGTAAACAGAGAGATTGAAGTGGGACTTCCTTAAACATCCAATAAATTAGTAGTGTAAGATATTTTAGGTTCCCTGTTTATAAAGAAATCGACGTGCTACTTTTCGAATAACAGTGCGCTCTGACAAGATTTCGGGGAACATCTTAGTGTAGTACTGACCAGATACTTTCCTAAAACGCCTGACATTAGGTACCAGAGTCTGTGCGTTCGAGTCCAACACTTGGCATGGACCTTTGTAACCGTTCGAAATCGGCTTTAAGCAGTAAGTCCCGGTTTGATTAACCCTCATGTAGCTAAAATTGACCGTAGCGCTCCAAACTAAACCAACCTAGAATGCATTTAACTGTCTAGTTCAGGGGTGTCCAACCCGCGGCCCAAAGCTAGTATTTCTGCGGCCCAGAGAGTTGTAAAATTAACACTTGTAAAGTTAACACTAGGTATATTAGGCACTTTCGGTATACCTAGAACCGCGGACCGGGTTAGTTTGACCTTAGATGGCAAAATACATAAAAATTATCAAAATTTTTAATTTCGTTAAGTAAAATATTACAGTTTCATATGATAATTAATATTTCCCAGAATTTACATTAAATATATATAAATCAGCGGAAATAAACTAAAATTTTGGAAGATGGTGTTATTCAATTTTTTTCCATTTCGAGACGCTGCCCAAGCATAATTCTAAAAATGGTAAAATATGCGCAGCCTTACTTTCCGATTTAGTACAAAAATTTAAAAATCAATTTCAGGACTTTTGAAAAAATAAACAATTCATTTGCATCTTTGCTACTCCATTTACAGTCGAAGTAGATATGCTGCCAGCAAATTTTCAAATGGAATGCATATAGTTGCAATTTGACATCCAACTTAAAGAGAAATTCAATCGAGTCTCTTTGTTGGACTTTTATAAAACATACCTGCCCAGAGATAAATATCCCTTACTGCAAAGTCATGCTTTACTCATGTCATCATTGTTTCGAAGCGCGTACATCTGAGCAGGCCCTGATTTTCCATTAGACTCTGTAGGCCCGGGCCTAGGGAGCCCCTAGGAAAAATTTTAATTTTAAAAGGAAAAAAAGAAAATATTTCCAATTCAATTTTTTTTGTTTTACCTTTTTTAATAGCAATTTTTTTTATATATCCTTTCAAATTCAATTGATTGATTGGTTCATCATATGTATAGTTATATGTATAGTTCATCATATGTATTTTATAGTGTGTATAAGGGATTAATAAGTTTTTCTGGTTGCATTGTATTGGTGTCTTAATGATGAAGTTAATATATTGTATTGCTTTTTGTTATTTGATAATATTCTAGGATTCTACGCTTCAATTAGCCAATTCTTGGTAAAATGGTTCTTTTACAATGATTCATGGTTATTTTTTTTTTTGTGCGTCAATTTTGGAAATTATACGCCCACATCAGTGTGAGGGGGCCCCCCCATCCCGAGTTGTGCCTATAGTCAAGAATTTTCTAAATCGGGCCCTGCATCTAAGAAAAACTATTTCCAAGAGTGAAGCACACTAAGAGTCAAATCAGAACAAAAATATCAGATGAACATTTTGAGAATTCCCTGAGAATCGCAAACACTTCAACTGACCCAGATATTGATGTATTAGTTTCCTATACTGATGCACTAGTATGACTTCTATAGTTATCTTTTTAATTATAAATAAAATTTATAATGAAATATGTTAACTGTATATTATACTTTTTTTACTCATTAATTATATTTAATGTTAAGTATATTTTTGTATGGCCCAAAACAATCTGCCTTCTTTCAATGTGGCCCAAGGTAGCTAAAAGGTTGGACACCCCTGGTCTAGTTCGATGCCGGAGATGTATTCGAATGTGTGTCTGGAGCATATTTTTAGAAAGACTAAAGAGGAAGGTGTATTAAAGAACGGTATAAACGAAAAGAGGTAAAATACACTCTCCGGCCTCTAAATTTGAAATCTTTTCTCAATAAAGCGCTTTGCTTAGTATTTTTCTAATTACAGTGAGTTTTGCCATGGACTCAGCATTTCGGAAAACAAAGCAGTTTTTCCGTAAACAAAATATTATTTTTATTTCAGCCAACAAATACTAGCGATGAAGTTTAGAAAAACTTTTTTCTTTAACCCAAATTTAATAATGAATATACAAGGAATTATAATTAAAAATTGCCATCACTCTGTAACCCTTTGGCACCATTTTAATAAACTTGATTTTTTTCTCACGTTTTTATTCATTATAGGAGTAATGTTCTCTTACAAATATGACATTAGAGTACCTTTCCTAATGCATTGCCAAACGGAAAAAGAAAATTACGTTTAATAATAAGCTGACAGCACATTTCTTATATTTTTGTTATGTCCTCTTATCTTCATTTTTCTACATCATTATTTGTTGGATACATGCGAAGTATTTTTTTACCTTTTTTAAAGAGCTTTTAAAGTATGAATTACAGAGCCACTAGCTGGATTTTTAAATTGCCTCATTACAGTTGATGCGGTTTCACCCGTAGTCAGAACTAACACAATTTTAGTGGCATATTTCAAGTATCATAAGGTGGAGTTAGATTTGCTAGAAAAGAAGTATCCTTCCGAACTTAAATTGTATAGATGAAGAACTATTAAATCCCAAAAAAACTTAAAATTAATAACAGAACATATAATTATTGAGAGTTTCAGAAGTTCTTTATAACTTAAAGCTGAGGTTTTTTTTTTTGCAAAAACTCACTTTTGGGATTCAAGAAACTAACAATTTTTTTTAAGTTCAAGACAAGCTTTTGTTTATGTAACAAATTTCCCTTTCGTATGTGAATCAGAACAAAGCAGGTAAATTTTGTGGATCGCAAATTTTAACTAAAGGTCATAATAACTGTGGGCCCCGGTCTGTGTTTAACCCTCGTGTAGCGAAAGATGACAGTAATACTCAAGGTCAAACCAACCGACCATTATGGGAAGATTGAAAGTCAGAAAAATTTAAAACGTTCTAGGCAGGACCTGTGTCCACCACAGAAATGTTCGGATTGCAATGTATATAGATGATATATTACAAATATATTAAATACATTATATATATATATGCAGTGCTCGATTTCTAGAAATAGAGGTGCCGGAACTGTAACCTTCTGGGGGGGGGGGGGATTCCAAATTATTGGTCTGATAAAAAGAAATCTTTGGTTTTACAAAAAATTTAACATTTTATTTATTTTCAAATTTTATTTTGCAAAACAAGTACAAAAATGTGTTGTAGTAAAGTAATAAAAGTGATTAAATAAATATTTTTAACTATCGTAATATTTTTCCCTAAAGAGACGTACCGAATCGCCGTTCCGGCGCGTTCTGCCTTAAATCGAGCACTGTATATATGTGTATATATATATGTGTGTGTGTGTGTATATATATATATATATATATATATATATATATATATATATATATTGGTCTGTGTATGTAGAAGGCAAGGGTGATGCGTCCTCAAACTTGTGGCCCAAATCAAAATAATCAATGAAACCTGTTGTTTGTATACTATAGCTTATTGAAACTATGAAAATTGCATAAAAAAAATTCATATGTCAACCTCACAGATTAAAATTCATACTAACAATAACATTACTGCGACATCCCCAAAGAATTCTCTTGCCTATGAGAGTAATTACAGTTTGAAAAAATATTAATTTTAATGATTCATCCCTACATAGCCCACTAAAGTCGTATGAACATGTATACTTTGGTCTCTTGACATCCTCTTGACCTAAATTCGATTTCAAACAGAGCAGTTGATGATTGTTCCGATCAATAAAATTTTCAAGCACATACCATATTTGTAACCTTTTCCCGATTTTTCTGTTTATAGGACTTTTACATTTACAGGGGTGACCAGAAAAAAAAAATTTAAACTTTGTAATTACAACCAGTGGCGGCTCCAGTCAAGATATTGGGGGGGGGGGGCAACTTCGGCTCTTAGGGTTATATATATATATATATATATAAGAAATAAATATCCTTTCATTTTAAATTCAAACTCATTTAGTATTAGTTCAAGGTTATATAATTTTTGGGCTATGAAAAAAAAATTCGCCGGACTTTTATTTTTTTGGGGGGGGGCAATTGCCCGTACTCCCCCCCCCTCCTTGGGGCCGCCGTTGATTACAACTGCAAATTAATTCAAAGCATTTTGTCACAGTTTATTCCAATAGTCAAAACATATGCCGGCTTTACATGACCCATTTCACTCAATATTCTTGCTTATTATACTGTTTTTTGCATGTCATGAGGGAAAATTGTGCTTTCATTGAAAAATATCTTAATGGCTGAAAAGGTTTTTCACTACTTATGCATCCTGAAAACCTAAAAACAGATCTTTGTTCATCTCTTGTAGGATTCAAGGACAAACTTTTTAAAGTTACTTTAGGATGAAAGTACTACTATATTTAATCAAACAAGAATAATTTACAGCAGTATTCTTTTTTTGTTAAATAAACTTTCCCACGTTTTAAACTGTTAATTTAACAAAATCGGAGTAATTTTATCAGGTATTATTTTAAACAGTAGTTACAAAAGCTATTTGCCGCCAAACTGAAATGTAACAGAAAATTTCCATTGATGATTTTCCTGACCTTTAAACGTGACACGAACAAAGTTAAAAAAACTTTAGCAAAGAATTATTTACGTTTAAACTCGAATATATTTTTAAAAATCCCTGTAAGAGAAAACCTGTGCCGTAAATTAATTTTCGGATGAATAAATATGACGAAAAAAAAAAACTCTATTGGTAGTGGTTGAAAGTTTTTAATTTTTTTGTCATAAAAAAATTATTAATAATTTGCTCGAAGAAATGTTATTTCATAAAAACATCTCATAAAATCTTCAATATGGTGTATAATACTTAAAGAAGGTTTTATCGATTTGGAATAATTAAATTCTAAATAAATAATTCTTCTTAGAGTAGTTCAAAAAAGTTTAAAGCTTTGATATTTAATTATTAAAATCCAAACAGTTTCTCTTTCGTATTCTTGATGTCTCGAATAATCAATCTCATAGCTCCATCCGAATGAATGTGTGCGAGGCAAAATTTAGTTTTAATTGGATATGTGGCGCCATCTGTTATCGATGGTGAAAACAATCAGTAATTTGGTTTTTGTTTGGCATAAATTATATTTCTTTCACGATTTACGACTAGCAATGCTATCTAAATTTCCATCTAACTCCTTGTGGAGGATAAAGATTCAAAATACCACTGTATTTTAAGTTATATAGTCCCATACAGATAGCGAAGGAATCAAAATATAAATGTGTGAATAAAATAACTTTAAATAAGTTATGGTTTTTTTTTTTTTTTTTTTTTTTTTTTTTTTTTTTTTTTTTTTTAAATTCATTAAGGCGAATTGTACATAAACTCATATTTTATATCTTTTAAAAAATGATAAATATTTCTCCTGAAATTTCATTTCCATATCCCAATGTCTTATTTTATACATAATGAAATTCTCTTGTTCTTCATTTTATCCTCCAAGAATTTTATTATTTTTAAAGTGGTAAATTATCGTTTCGTGCCAAACTGCATACAGTGTACCCTGCTAAGAGGAGCCATTTACATAAATATACATCTCCAGACTACCAGGTAGCCTGCGACCTAAGCTATGGACTCATTTCGTTCTCCTTGTTATTGGCACCTCAGCAAGGAACAACCGATGAAGATACTGGAGGGAAAGGAATTCCAAATGCGAAATTTCTCTAAATTAGGCAATGCATATGGTGAGCCCCTTACAAGACTGAAACTTAGGTCCAAGGCTACCTAGTACGCTGGAGGTGTATATTTTTTGCAATGGGCTTCGCCCAGCAAGGTGTGAGCCTGTGTATTTTATCATCTTCAAACACTTTTGTCATTTTGTACTGCAATTCGTGATAGGCGATGTTTCTTTCCGAAGTGGACTGGAGGCCTACTCATTATCAGTCACCAGTAAAAATTTAGAGAATTTTTACATTTTGCGAATTCCTTCCCTTCCAGGGTACTCCTCTGCTGTGCCTTGCTACGGAACCCATAACGAAAGCGACGCACGCCAATGTCCAGTACTACCTGATACGCTAGAGGTGTTTATTTTTGCTATTGTGTAATGCTTCTGGAAGAGACTTAAATTATAAAATCTGGGTTCAGAACTTCCTCATACAAATACAAATGATCCCATACGCATCCTGTATTACAAATACTGAAATGAACACCATTGAAATTATCAATAACTGCTTTAGTTCAAAACCAGCATCACTATGTTCATCTCAACCCCCCCTTTTTTCCCCTTTTTTTTGGTTAATGCAAATACAGATGCCACTTGTAAAAATCTAAACTGATTTCGAAATTCAGCAATCGCAGAAATTCTCTATATCTTTAAAAGCACTCTCCTTTTCTTAATGTGATTTTTTTTTTATCTTTGTGGCATACACATGAATGGCTCGAAAATAAAACTGAAGAACTAACTTTAACGCTTTACCTGTTATAAGTGGACATCAAATTATGATTCCTAAGGCTTACTTCATAACTGATATACCAGAGTTTTGTATGAATCGGTGTGTTTCAAGACTAGATTTTTTAAACTAAAAAAGCTTTTAGTTAGAAACATAAGACTGTAAAATTACATATAATTGATTTCCCAAAATAAACAACAAAAAAAACTTGTTCCTATTGTGTATTTATAATACTTACAAATCTGGTTACTAAGTTGTTCCATAGGCAGTGTTTTTTTTTTCTTTTACCAAAATACCTTCCCTTCACGCACACAATACAACAATGATAGTAATAACCTAAAAACAGGCATTGACCAGATGTTGTTCTATGATGTATATATCCCTGTCTAAAGTCATGCAGCACTCAGCAAGAATTGTGGTGTTCCATTTACATGAAAGGGTCTTCTTGATAGGTTTTTTGTCATCCGATGCTCATAACCCAAAAATGGTCATTGACTAGGTGCTCTATGATGATTTATTTATTACGAATGCTCAGAAGATTGGCTATGACGCCATTAGTTCTCTTGCCTTCCTATACCTCTGAACTTCTTCTAGGATTATTGACGGATTACTCTTTTGAGAAGAGAGTTACAGCGTGCAGAAAAATTCAGACATACATATGAAGTGTAAAGAAGTGCGAAGTTCCCCAAATCAAAAGTTCTAACGTCATAATCTATATCAGCTTGCGTGAAAAAAATTCTACCCTCCATAATATTAACTTTTTTCTTCGTTATTATTATTATTATTATTATTATTAGTTTTTTTTGTTTTCTTTTTGAAAATGGGACAAAACATGGACATTCTTAATACAATACTTTATCTTCTTTATTGGCACGACAGCCCGTTGTGAACCTTCTGCAGAAGTCTCCTCCATTCCACTCGCTTTGAAGCCTTGGTTCACATCTTCTTTACTTTAGTGATGTCAAAATCATTTTGGACCTCATCAGACTAACCAAGGGGTGGTCTTTCCCTTGATCTTTTTGTCATTGGAGCAGTAATTTACATATTTTGATTGTTTGTTTGTTTGTTATATTAGACATTCTTTGCAGGTGGCCTTTCCATTTCTTTCCGTTTACCTTTACAAAATTGATAATATCTGGTTCCTTGTATGGTCTATAAATTTTACAACTGAACCTTTATTTCCAAATTTCCTCAAGCTGTGCTGTTCCCAGAATACCTCTCAGAACCTTTCTCTCAAAAGCCGCCAAAATTACGCTATTGCTTGCTAATAACAAACACCTAATTCATTTTGGTAGAAAACTAGAGCACTTGCAGATGGTAATCTCGGTGTAACTAACTGGTATATTTACTTTTCCTTCAGTCCTAAAGTACCTAATTTGTTAAAAAATATTTCCAGATTTTCTTTTTCACCTCTAAATAACAAATCTTACCTATATTACTCGTTATCATTAGGAAATTTATAATTTTAGTTTGCATTTTTGATGCTTAAAAGTTTTATTAATTACCGAAAACAGACTATGTCAGACTGATCTGTTTACTTATCCTTAGTTCCTAAAATACCATATGCGCTAAATAAAATCCGGAATATTATTTTTACCTCTCATTAAAAAATCTCACACATATTACTAATGGAAATCAGGAAATCTGTGATGGATTAATTTTAGAGTCGTTTTAAAGGTTTAATTAATTTGTTTGATATGGAAGAGGTAAATACCTTTCGAAACGCAAAAAAAGGCTTTTGAAATAGACTGTTATTCAGTAATGTAGTAATCATTCTGTAATTATGTATATTCCGTCGTTGTAATTCAGTAATTATGTAGATTACGTCGTCCCGGACGGTAAGTCCATACGACAATTGTCAAACTGAAGACCGGAGCTGCGCAGCAATTCCTGTATACGCAGTCGAGGGTTAATTTCCCAAGTTCGGAGCAGTTCATTCTTATAGGCCTGGGCGCCGGACGGACAGTACAAATCTGCCGACCAAATTGGGCAACCCTGGGCCCCACTGTTATTCAGTAAGACGTAACATTCCTATCACAAATGCTACCGAAACTGAACCTTTCCGGGCCTAGTTAAATGGTTCTTAAAATTCTTCATATACTCGCAGGAGGGATCCCTGATGAAAAGCTCCACTGAAGCCAACAGCCATGGGCTAAGTTTTCGCTCCTGTTGTGGGCTCTTATTGCGTACAGTTATGACCTCCATCTCGACAACCAAAATGGAGCGATTTTAGAAAAATGTTTATGAGCATGTATTTAATTACAGAATACATATATATGCAAAATATTTATATACCAGCAAATACATACATTATATTTTAAAGTGAAATGGAAGAATTATTAAAAAAAATTAGTTTATTGTAGCAATTTAATAACTTTCAAAAACTTGTTAAATGATTGATACTCTATGTCAGTTAGGTACACTTTTCTAAAAATCCATTGAATTTATCTCTTCCAAATTTAGCATGGTAACATAAAATTTATTATTTGACAGTAATACAAAGTATTTTGCTTCTAGCTTTGAAAAAAATTAAATTAAAAATTTGTTAGTGGAAAACTTCAAAAACATAAAAATTTTAATTACATATTTTTTGTTATTTTCAATTTCACTACAATTTCGCTACACCTAGAAGCAATACAATTCGTATTATTGCCAATTAAAATATTTTATATTACCATATCAAATTTGAAAGAGATAAATCCAATAAATTTCTAGAAAAGTGTACCTAACTGACATATAGTATCAAACATTTAACAAGTTTTTAAAAATAATTAAATTTCTACAATAAATTAAATTTTTAACATAATTCTTCCATTTCACTTTAAATATAAAATATAGGGTCATCGAAAAAGGTTGGACACATTTCAAAAGCTCATAATTCTAAAATAAATTGAGCAAACGCAATAATATTCTTTTTCTAACAACTTGGCAAGTGTCCAAGATTTCTAAATGTAACTGGTACGCAACCGTGACTTTAAACGTTGCGCAGAAGCGATGCAAGGCGGAAGAGGTCTTCGTTCGGCTTTCCTTCAGTACAATGGCGACCGTTCAGGAGAAAGCTCAATGTGTGTTGCAGTTAGCAGAGTACAAATCTGTTAAAAAAATTCAGCGAAATTACCGTCGTGTGTATCGCAAACAACCACCGCTTGAGTTTTCTCCTGAACGGCCGCCATTGCACTGACGGAAAGCCGAACGAAGACCTCTTCCACCTCGCATCGCTTCTGCGCAACGTTCAACGTCACGGTTGCGTAGCAGTTACATTTAGAAATCTTGGACACTTGCCAAGTTGTTTGAAAAGAATATTATTGCGCTTGCTCTATTTTAGAATTATGAGCTTTCGAAATGTGTCCAACCTTTTTCCATGACCCTTTATAATGTAAGCATTTACTGGTATATAAATATTTTGCATATATTTGTATTCTGAAATTAAATACATGCTCATAAAAATTTCACTAAAATCGCTCCATTTTGGTTGTCGAGGTGATCTGTGGGCCTTTAAACTGAAGGGAACAAAATTCCTGTCCACTGAATTTTTACCGGGACCTTTAACAAGGGTGTGATGTACGGAATTTATCGTCCTCAAGCTATCTAAATTTTGCATCAAAAACCGTAAAAAAAATACTTTCTTTTATCCGTTGTGGCCTGGAATGAATGTAATGTATCAGTTACACGTAAAAATTTAAAGAAATTGCAATTGTGTACCTAGCAGGGCACCTGTCGACTGTGCTGTGCTGAGGAGCCCATAATAAGGATGAAGCTTAAGTTCCATAACTACAACATAGGCTGGAGATCTTTCTTACTTTACTTCAAGGCAACTACAATATGTTATTATTAGGAGAATTTTATAAAATAATCAATTTCACTACAACTATGAAGAGAATCTTTGTATGTAAGTTGCTTGAACGCTCAATTTAATAATTTCTCCTTAGTGTGTAATTTTAATACTTAATGAAATGTTTAAAATTGGTGTTGTTACTTATGCTTGACCGACAGCAACATCAGATCAAGTCCCGAAGGCTATGGGTGATTAAGGTGCGGCTCCTGTTTTGAATTAGCACCACAAGGGTCGAAGTCCGACTTGGCTAAATGACCGGTCCAGTAATTTTCAACCGAGTCAAGTGACGAGACCGGAACACTCGACCCCGCACCTCCAGAGGTAAATTTGAGAACTTGGAGAACATTACAGCAACGCCATATTTTACGCGCCCCGGCCACCATTACTGAACACGGTGGTAGATTTGCAACGACGAGCATCGAACCAGGGACGTTCAGATCACTGGCCCGCAGCTTTTGCCAACTGGGCCACAGCACCCTATGTTTAAAATTACCAACCATATGATGATCGTTAGTGAAAATGAAGGCTTAGCTCACAGGTGCTGAGATTTGCAGAACTTACCAATTACTTTACTTACCTACGGCAGAATCTTTCAATTTCGATTTTGTTTGTTTTGCAATTAAATTTTGTTTTTGCCGTAGAGTATTGCGTCTAAAAAGCTTAAAAAGTTTGTCATTAAATTTTAAGTTTCAAAAAACATATATATATATATATATATATATATATATATATATATATATATATATATATATATATATATATATATATATAACACCAAGAAAGACAAGAGATATCACAACAAAATTTATTTTGTAGATAACATGTTGACCAAGTATCAAATGATTAAATTTATAGACTTCTGTGAAGTGTGGTTCCTGCCAAAATCAGTACCCAGAGTAGCCGCCATTGTTGGAGATCACCGCTGCCACACGCCTCGGCATTGATTCAAAGAGACTTTGGATGAGTTCTTGGGGTACAGCAGACCAAGCAGCTTCCACACGTTGCCAAAGTTGATCTGCTGTGGCAGCTGGGGATGGAATCTGGGTCAATCGTAGAGCAACCATGGACCACATGTTATCTATCAGCGAAAGATCCGGAGAGCGAGGCGGCCAGGGAAGCAATTCAATCTGGCGATTGACGAAAAACCGTTGGACAATGCGTGCCACGTGTGGTCGCGCATTATCCTGTTGAAATATGGCTGTGGGCAAGCCCTGAAGGTAAAAAAGGGCAACTGGCTCCAACACCTCGGAGATGTAGCGCTGGCTGTTTAAAGTACCGGCAATGCGTACTAGAGGTGTGCGAGAGTGATATCCAATACCGCCCCATACCATAATACCCGGTGCAGAACCAGTGTGGCGGTGCATAACGCAGCTGCTCAGCATCCTCTCTTCACGGTGTCTCCAGACTCGAATGCGACCCTCGTGGTGTTGCAGACAGAAGCGGGACTCGTCAGTAAAGACAATTTCATTCCATTCTGCCGTCCAGATCCTTCTGTCATCGCACCATTGGCGGCATAACGTCTGTGGTTCTGCGTCAAGGGTAGACAAAGCAATGGACGTCTTGCGGACAGACCACTCTGCTGTAAACGGCGTCGAATAGTACGCGCAGACACTGGATGATGCGTTACAGACTGCATGTGCTGTGCTATGGTTCGTGATGTGACTGAGCGATCAGTCACTGCCATGCGCACAATTTGCCTGTCATCACGTGAAGTGGTGCGCTGAGGTGGATGCGATCGAACAAGCCGGTCCGTCGTACCCTCCTGCATCCAACGATCGCATATCCGCATTACAGTTGTTTGGTTTCGTCCAACACGACTACCGATTTCCCTGAAAGATAATCCACAATCTCGGTAGGCCACTATCCTTCCTCTGTCGAACTCGGATACTTGATCAAAATATGATCGCTGTTTTCGACGAGGCATAATTGATCGTTTTTTTTGAAAAAACCACAAGAAAAACACAATTGCCGAACTTGATATCGTCGAAATCTCCAAGCCTTAAATAGCGCTTTGAAGTGGCGCCACAGGCGCGCGTGATGTGCGTCTGCGCTGAAATTCTAATCATTTGCATATCTCACCTCCGCTAATGCATGTTGTAAATTTCATGTTATTTGCATGTTTCCTTCAGGGTGTTGCATTTACAGTGGCCAGCAGTGTATATATATATATATATATGTAGATATATATGTATATATATATATATATATATATATATATATATATATATATATATATATATATATATATATATATATATATATATATATATATATATGTATATATATATGTAGATATATATGTATATATATATATATATATATATATATATATATATATATATATATATATGTGTGTATATATATATATGTATATATATATATATGTATATATATATATATATGTATATATATATATATATGTATATATATATATGTATATATATATATATATATGCATATATATATATATATATATATATATATGTATATATATATGTATATATATATATATATATATATATATATATATATATATATATATATATATATATATATATATATATATATATATATTCATTCTATGGTGAGACTGAATTTTCTCCTTGGAATCCCGTGTAAGTCAACTTTTGGAGTAAACTCTATCGAATTTAACTTCCGAGGGGAGGTGGCTCTGAAAGTGAAGGAGCGTGTGGTGATTCCGATTCTACAGCAGATGTCTGATGGGAAACCGATAACGCAATTCAAGAGATGACATCCTTTTATTGAATTTTGTTAATGCGTCACTTTACGAAATCATTCCTATAGTCTAATCCAATACGATGCCCGCTGAAACTTGAAGAGTACATCATAAAGTACAGCTCAAAGATATGCATCTAAATTTTAAAACTGATGTTCTTTTTTTCCTTACTTACCCATCATTTTGAAATAAAATATATGAATGTATTCATCCAGTTACACGTATAAATACGCAAATATTGTTACAAATGGGAAATGAAAAGAAAACAATATTTAAAAATTTTATAAAAGAGACAGAAAGGGGATATGTGATATGAGAGAAATATGATTCAGTTGCAAGGAAGAGTACTAGTTCTTATGAAAGGAAATAAGTTATAAAATGTTGCCGTTAATATCAAAAATATGAAGTAGTAAATGTTTTCAAGGTCAACTAATTTCTAAATGTTTATAACAAGGGTGTCATTATAGGTAGGTAGTAGAGGAATCAAATGCATTAATATTATATTTTTAAATTAATTACCACTTTCTGTCTATAAAGTAAAGCTTAAGAATTTTGGTTTTCATAAACTGTTTAATAGAATTTACTTTGAACGCTTTCAAGCAACTGAACTATGTAAACGTGGAATTCAGAGCTACGATACTTTTGCAGCTGCTGAATCTGTTTTTCAAGTATATCTGAAACCTTAACTGAAGCCAAAGCGATTTCTATCCAATGATTTCTTTTCGTGATTCCATGTAGCTTTATGTTATGGTTCCTACATGTAATTTCCCTTTGCGTTTGGCTTATAAGTGTTAATTTGATTTTCAATTGTTTTTAAAATGCTCGTTTGTCTTCAAGATGTCTTTTAGGTATGATTTTCCGTTTGGAAATTGAAAACATATTCAATATAAATAAGTGTAAATTAAGCCCAACTAGAATTACTAAGTCAAATTCATCTTCCGTCCTCAGAAGCACAAGATAACATCTACATAGGAAGTCAAGGCAGTCAAATGCTGCCCAAGTGGTGCTGTCATTCCACATCAAAGACACTGTGATGAGTGGAACTGCCAAAACGAGAAGCAGGAAAGAGTAAAAACCATGATTTTAAAATTAGAAATGAACTTATTTTATTGCTTGTACAAAATAAATATCTTAAGATTTTTCTATTCTGTAACTTCTTTCACTAATTTTGACGGTAAATGATACATATAATATATATATAGTAAGTATAATAAATATATATATTATACATAATAAATACATATAATATATATAATAAACATATATATTATATGTATTCATTTTATTTTAATGTTATATTCGGACCATAAGAAGCACACAAACTTTAACCGTATTTTTTTATGTAAAAACGTGAGTCTTATAGTCCGAAAAATACGGTGTGTATATGTGTAGCCTATATACCAATAGGTATTTGGACACCCATGCAAATGGTGATATCTGCGGTCCTGGTACACGTCACGCCCTCCGCCGTTAAATATCGTGTAGGAAACAACATTGGCATTAGTCGCATGCAAGATGCCCCGAAGTGCACAGTTATCTGATTTCGAGAAAGGTGTAATCATCGCTTATCACAGAAATGGCCGATCCTTAAGGGACATATCTAGCGAGCTGAATTACCCAGAATCGACTGTGGCCTATGTGATTCAGAAGTGAAAGGAGAGCGGTGATGGTCGGAATGTGCCCCGAGTCGGCAGACCCAAAAAACTGAAAGACAGAGACCGACAGGTGCTGTGCACATACTCAAGGAGTTTCAACAGGCATCCGGGAATGTTGTTTCAAGGAATACCATCCGTAAGGAAGCGCATCTGCTTGGTTTTCATGGTCGTGCTGCAGCCCATAAGCATTTGATCACAAAGTTCATCCATGCTGCTCAAGTAATGTGGCGCAAAGCACGCCTAAAGTGGACCGTAGATCAGGGGAAAGGAGTTCTCTGGAGCGAAGAATCAAGGTTCGGTAATCAGGATCTGGGTCTGGAGTCTGCCTGAAGAACGTTTCCTGCCAGAATGCATTGTGCCCACAGTAAAGTTCGGCGGAGGTGGAATTATGGTCTGGGGGTATTTCTCCTGGTATGGACGGGACCCTTGGTCCCAATTCATGTTAAGCTCAACGCCAACGTCTACTGCACTATTTTGGATGACAGTGTTCTTCCTACTTTGTGGCAGTTTTACGGGTTGGACCCATGTTACTTCCAGGACGACAACGCCAGCTGTCATGTTGCGAGGTCCACCAGGGATTAGTATGGTAACAATGGGGTTAGCCGAATGGACTGGCCTGCCTAGAGCCCAGACCTGAACCCAATCGAGTATCTCTGGGACAAGTTGGATCTCCGAATTAAGGGGTGCAACAACCGTCCAAATATCGGGGCAGGAACTTACATGTTTTCTCCAAGTTGAGTGGAAGAAAATACCTCTAGCCGTCATAAAACGACTTGTGGAAAGCATGCCCGGAGGGTTGAGGCTGTGACTGTCTCTCGTGGAGGCTCTACCAACTTTTGAATGTGATTAAATTTTGTTTTTCTTTTCTATCACAGATGTCCAAATACTTATTGGTATATAGTGTATATATATATATATATATATATATATATATATATATATATATATATATATATATATATATATATATATATATATATATATATATATATATATATATATATATATATATATATATATATATATATATAATTCCTACTCAGATTTTCAGATTTACTCTCCAGTCATACGAAAATTTTTCATACAACTAAATCTCAATCTCTTTATATTTTGAAATTTCATAAAATACCTTTTAGTTTACGTATGTGAGAAAGAAAAAATCCTGAAAATTACTATAAATTTATCAAGTTTCAAATTGTTAGTTCAGAGTTCAAAATTTTCTGTTCTTATTGATATATTTCTAAAAATTACCTGTGTGTTCAAACGAATGATACATATAAAACAAAGCTTATTTGAGTTATCTATATATTCGGAGTCGATGGTAGAAAATATAGTCATTTTGTACTTCCGAATAGTTAAAATTTTGCCCCAAAGGGATTCACTTATTTTAATTTTAGTGTAACAATGTAATATGCACATGTATATATGTGCATATATCGCTCACTCCTTTCAACAACGTCATATCTCAGAAAACGTGATTTTTCAGGAGAGTTATTTTAAAATTAAGTACATTATAATGTATTGAAAATAAATATTAATTTTGCTCTCTAGCGGCTAAATATTGAGCGTTGAGATATGAC